>JAUUEB010397975.1:0-12163 GCA_032362205.1 Clione limacina
TGCTTTTTATGTAAAAGGTTACAATCTACGATTTTAAATCCAAATATATATTCAAACGAGTGGGGGATATTAGCGCGAATGGATACTTTTTGATACTCTTTATGTATTGGACAAATAGGGGGGGGGATACGTTATTCTTATTCTCTTTCTGTTAAGCAACTCCTTAGGAAATCGGGTAACACCGAAGCGACGAAGTCGCTATCTATAACATTATACACTGAATTGTATGCTTGCGTCTCAATTCAAATGGGGGTATTTTGCGCAAAGTGTTAATACCAATTGCGCTTGGCGCGTGTTTTGTTTCTTCTGTTGGTTAAATGCATGTGTGTACTCATGCTATCAATACTAAGGGGATATTGACGCGGAGCACTATAGCTGAACGCGCGGAGCGCCTACATTTTTATATCAGACCTCTTTTTAATAACATTCATGCATTAAAATCATATTGAGATATTGCCGATTGGACACTGCTTCTTCCTTTACTTATTCAAACTGTTTGTGCATGTTGGTCCTTTTTTACAACACTTATGCATTGGAACCTCAGTGGGGAATAAATACTATCTTCTACTTTGTCTTCGCTTGAGTTAATTTTAAGAGGAAGTCGGCTAACGCCGATGTGACGAAGTCTATAGTGTGATAATAAAATAACAACTTGACATTCAAAGAAACATACTTATGCAGAAACATGAATTTTTGTCTTCATAATGTAATAGGAAATATTGTTTTATTTTACAAACAAAATGCTAGCTTTACATCTATCAATTTGAGAGAATCCTAGAGATTTAAGTTTCCCTCTCAAACAATTATATTGTCATCCCCAGAGATTGACATCATCTGGTCATGTCATTGCCTTTGATTTCTTCTTTCATAATTATTTTTTATAAAGAAAGCTTCGAACAAATAAAATGTCTGACTTCCTTGTTCTTCTGTGAATACGTCTTTCGATTACGCAGGGTTTCAAGGCGTGCAAAAGAGACAATTTGATTTCTACACATAAAAAAAAGCTTTTTTCAAGGGATGCACTGAGCATTCAACAAGGAATTTTAGGCTGAGCTCTCGCTAGTTGTTGTAATCGTCTTAGGGTGGAGAGAAAGAAAAACATAGAAAAGGTCGGTCGAAATGATATGGTCACAAAAAGATGTAAAAATTGTTTTCAACAAGTTGAAAATAAGATGAGTTTAAAGAAAAGCCAATAAACAAAGTATGGAGTGTCGAAACCGATAGATGAGAAATAAGTCATTAGATTTAAACTTGGATAAATTACCCTAGAAAGACCCCCACATATTCGTCCTTTTTTGCATTTAGAATACTGGAGAGGTCACCTGGAGAATGTTCTATAAAACGGATCAGGTAGGCTGCATAATCTTAAGTTGAAAGCATGATAATTGCGTGTTGCTCCAATTCTTAATGCTAAGTTTGTTGGTGTCGGATTATTTCAAACAATTATCCTATTGATTTATGTCCCTATCGGTATTGAATATTGTGTATGTTTGGTATTATTGTTTTCCGTGTCCATAAACAATACTTCAGTGATATGAACAGAACATTACCTTACCTGTACACAACCATTCAATATATCTCATCGATATTTGATAATCAATGACGTAATCTTAATAATAGAGTGATGTTCATGTTATATCTGCGGATAATGTCATGGGTGTTGAAAATACAGACGCAGAAATCATAGATTTATTTTTCGTAGTTCATATACAATCTAAGGTTTAATTAACGGTCAAAAGTATTCAGCGTGTATTTAATTAGTAAGCATACCATAGCCTATGTTCAACACAACTATAATGGGGATTTTGACAAATGGATAAGACTGTAAGCAATATTATATGTCACGCTTAAATGTAATGATGAACAATTGAACGTGTTTACATTGTATATGGGGTTCTCACGTTTTATGATACGTTTAAATTACATTTCTTCTTATCATCAAGTTTTGCTTATCTTAAGTGACTAGTTTCCAAGCATATTTTTTTTCACAATATTTCATCTTTGAAATTAATTTCCAATATCAATCAAAAACTCATATCCTGCTGTAATATTTCAAAGAAAAGGAAAATTCAAGTACAGTTATTGGATTTCTGAGATGAAACATTTATTTCAGCCGAGTTTCATTATTTCCCTTTTATCAATTAAAGTAGTTAGGTGTCTTCTTGCTAATATGAAGAAAAATCGTTCAGTTGGTGACAGACAGAGTGAATTTGGCAGAGCCATTTTTTGGGAGTATATTGAAAAACAATGTTGGTCACTAGGCCCCAACAATTTGAGCGTATTAGGTCATTAAGGTGTCTAACAAGTCAATCAAGTTGTATTTCAAATAGAAGAGCTTGAGAAAACTACACAACATGTAAATCAATTTGATTTGCGTCATTACGTATTCAAACAATATATTTCAATAGGTAAAAAAAAACCTTTAAAGTTAAACAAAATATAATAATTTTATAACGTCACGTTGTAATCACAGATTTGAAAATAAAATGTGATCAAACATGAACATAAAATCAACAGAAAACTAGTATATACAACCATGTTATATAAAAATGAAACCTGCTTGGTTTGTAAAAGATAGTTAGCTAATAATGTAAAGATGTTAATGATGTCTTTATGCTAGAGAAGGGATTTAAATGTTTGGCGTTATTTGAGTGTACAGAACTGTGTGATTGTCTTGTGATTCATGTGATAATATGTGTTGTTCAAGTATAGGAACTCACGTGATTGCCGCTTTGCAAGCTTAGGAATTTTGTTATTTATGATTTTGGCATACACGATTGCATGTTATTGTAGAAGTGTAAGAATATATGTGTTGTTTGCTTCACAAATGTAGGCATTTAATTTGAAGTCTTTTTTTTTAAATATAAGGATGTATGGTGTCATTGTTGTCCAGAAGTTAAAATAAATGTGTATATGGATGTATTTTATTAACAAAATGAAAGTAGTGTACTTACCGAGGGAATGATAACAGTCCCAATACCCTCAATAAGAGATTTGATATCCAATTTGTTCTCAGTTCTCACTCTACTGTCAGCTTCAGAGCCAAAAGAGGACGTGGTTGAGATGTTGCTGGTCTTTCTCAGACGTGGAGAACCCTCACCAGAACCGTTGTTAGAAGGTTCAGAGTTGGTGTCGTCGGAACATTGTGTGGACCTGTCTTCTAAAGGGGTTTCAAACTTGACATGATAAGGCTTGGGTGGTGACACCTTACGACCAACGTTTAATATCGGGTTTGAGGATATCTTGTGCAGGTTTGTCGATCTAGATTTGAGTGTTTTGGTAGGAGAGGATGGGTTAGGGTCGGTTGGCATTGGGTTTGCGCTGCTGTTGTTGTATTCAAAATGATCGCAATCATTCGGAGTGAGGCTGTTGGTGATGGTGTTCATTTGGAAGTTTGTAGGCGTCGTGATGGACGCTGACACATCTTTCTTATGTACATGAACGTCATTGCGTTGATGAGATGCACCTAACGAAATCCCAGTAGCTCCTCCACTGCGAACCGTGATCAGGTCCGATTCCATGGCGCATTTTATGGGGCAACTCATGATAGAAGGGAAATGTTGATTCAACTGAGAGTGTCTTAATTCTAAACGACTGTCTTGTCGTATATATGACTATTCTTCTTTCAGTTGATTAATCACTTGAATATAATATGAATACACATGAAGTCAATTTCATCATTACTTTTAAGTACGTCAGATTTGAAGATTGATGTCTAAATAGCTGTCAGCTGTATTCATGCGGTGTTAACAATCTGTGAGAAAAATAAAATAACATCAAAGTAATTTCAGAATAATGTTAGTACTAAAATGTATAAACACACATTTCTGGACAACTATAAAAAAATGAAATAGGAGAAAACCTTTTTTGAAACAAGGAAGATAGAATTGAAGTGCGTGGTTGGAATGAAGGAATTATTAATTACTTGGCTTCAAGGTACATTATTAGAAGGTGTCCATGTACATGGAAACATTCTAGAGGGGTCGACACAGAAAATGAAAAACTAAAGAATGAGTTAATAACAAATCAATAATATATAGTTAAAGAACTATTCAACAGATATAATTATTGATTCTCATAAAAGTGGCTTCATAGTTCAAACCTCGGTGCAAATCCATAGTACTTGGACCTCGAATTGAACCCAGGAATCATTAGTTCACAGTCTGATTCCATATCCAATACACCACATAATGATCACGCATATCATCAAGTATAATCTTGTGACTAAATGAAAGAAGAAAACGCACTACAGTAACATAGTAAACACACATTCAAGCAGGAACGCTAGCACTCTACCTGTGACTGCAGCAATAAGTAAAGCATTATCGTAAACATTGTCAACATCGTGACATAAATCTGAATCGATGGAATTAAAAGAAGAGAACCGCACCAAAAAATAACATGTTCGTAATCCTAGATCTATATCAAAACTGTGATATGATTGCAGCACATGATGCATGGTAATGAGTGCACGTGTCACCTTTTATTTTAGATATAGCTATTGTCACTTGTCAGAATTGACAGTTGATGATAGAATTACGGCCTTCTGCGGTCATGATAAGCCTATTATGTCAAAACGAAAGTAAAAAAAAAATCGAATTATGACAAGACAACATCGTGACGTAAAATAAACAATCTACAACAGAGACAAATTAGAAAGAAGTTATAAACATGCTTGAATGGAATCAAATATACACAGCTTATTCTGTGTTTACAATCTTCAAATAATGATTACCATCACGTCTCACTTGGATATAAATACAATATAGTATCTTGTTAAAACAGAAATGAAAACTAAACAGTTTTGTTTTTTAAAACATCAAAACATGGCTTGCATTATGATTTAGTTTTCAAGAAAGACATTCAACTCACTTCGAGTATTTTGCACTTTGTGTTATATCTTTTTGAATGATAGCTAAAGATATAAGCCCAAATATGTTAATAATTGTAATAATAAGTATATGCATTTGTGGTGGTTCTTGCCATGCTTTAAGGCTCTGGGTATAAAAATTCAAAATTGTAAAGCTCTCACGTGCCCTAAAAACAAATGAATGTGGAATATTATAGGCATAGAGACCATAGGTAAAGCGTTATGATGGCAACAGAGGAATCGCCTGATATTGCCTTCCTTATCAGCATTTAAATGTCCAATTCAAGTAAAAAGTTAAAGTTACTTCTGTGTGGAAAATATCCATTTGCATAATCCATCGTTTAATATAATACTCATAAACAATAAATATGACTAAAGAAGATCGTTTGACAAATTACATCGGTAACATTAATTAACGGGCATTTCCTAGCTGGGAAAGAATGCATTACTAACAAGTTTATGTCTACTTTTTACATTTTCCTAACTATATAATGTGGTCAGCGTGTTCTAGTGGTCACATATACGAGTATGTTACGGCGAGCAATGGTGCATTTTGCTGGTTTCTCATGTCATTGTGGTGATTATTTGTCTCATACGATGAGAAAGCGTATCAGTTTACGTATGCTTATGTAAAGCATGTATGTATTCATGCTTCTGTCGTACAGTAACACAAAATCCCCACTGATTCTATTAATTGTCATTATTTCATTATTATCACTTCTGATTTATTGGTTGTATTGCAGTTATTTTGAATTAAAGCTAAATAAAGATCAAACAAGGAACCTAAGTAAGCGTCAGAAAGGATGAACCAAAATTAAAATGTTTAAAAAAACACGTTTCATGAGATATAAAGGAACAAGTCAGAGAAGTGTGGTGAAATATGTCAAAACAACATCGATGAGGGCCATTCTAAACTGGGTGCAACTTGACGATGATGATCACAATTAAAAATCAAAGCTGGTCTCATTATATCATTGAACATTTATCATATACAAATATACTTTATGATAATATCATCATGAACATGTCTTATGGTTCTGATGGAATACCGAGATCAAGTATACAAACCACCGTTCGAAATAACTTTTTGAATAAGACAAAAAATGTCTACCTAAAACTATCGTTCAAAAACATGTATTTTATTACTTAAACCATAACCATGGATTAGAGATGGCATGAAAAGACTAAATTATATATCTGAACAATCGTTTTCAGTCAAAAGCTGTTCATATAGAGAGGTCGACAGGGTTACAAAATGGGGGGGGGGGGCGGTAGAAAGAAGAAGAAAGTTGAAATCGCGAACAAAACACGGACTGATTATTATCATTACGAAGAGTTAAGGACATAAAGATTCAGATTAAGAAGGAGGGGGGGGAGTATAAAAACGAGAAAGTTTTATTATATGTCGCGAGTGACGTAATCTAAAAGGGAAGACAGTTCTCTGATCTGTCAATTCAAACTAAATACATGTCTAAAAATAGACAGACTAATAGCAACGTTCAATTTCTGAATTTCTTTAACTTGAACAATATCACAGATTCCCTAGAGTTGTCAATGTCATGACGAGGAATTAACATTTGGCTCATGTAACATTATGTTCCCCGATGTAGTCTTTCAACTACAGCATGTTATATAATGTGTTAATCTGGTTTGATTACAAGCTGTTCATTTTTCATGAACTTACTCAGAAACTTCATGAGAACTGATTGGTAGAAAAACTGTAATGCTTGTGGTACCTTACTGAATAACTAATATATATTTTTAAATTAAATCACTTTTCGAAGATATCACTAGGGGCTGATAAAAGTACTAAAAGAGTAGAAATATTAACATACTTGACGACTCTTTCAAACCCTTAACAGGAACATTCACTCAGTGCATCTGATCAACGGACACAAGTATTGACATTGTCCACACTAATAGATATTTTGATTTTTTTTAAACTCTACACATTCAAATCTAAGTCTTAGTGATTGGAAGTAAGTTATATTTGTTAAGCATATAGTATACGTCTTAAAACAATTAAAAGTACATATAAATATTACTGCAATAAATGTTAAATATGCGAATCAGGGACTATTACCAAAATGTATTAAATTCCATGTACATTGTTTGTATGGAACTTTGACTTTTGTCGCAGTATTTTGTTGTGTTGCAAAAATGCATAGCCAACCGACAAACGACCATTGCAAAGACTGATGGTCGGGAAGCTTTACATCATATGACTAATATGCCCATGTAGCTTAAGTCATGGGTGCATAAAGCTTTCTGAGGAGTGACTCATACTCTGATTTCAACCTCCATTTTTAAGGTCGAGCTTGTCCACCCTCTTGCTTGAAGACACAAATGCCAATTTAGCGAGAACGTATGAATTGAGACCTCTGTCTCTCGGCTACATACACTGCTGGAAAACGGTCGTGAGGCCTGCCATCCAACAAGACACACTCTAAAGCTCACAGACCCTGAATGATGTCCTTAACCACAATGTTTCACTATTATTATGTCGGAGATTACTAGGGGTTCTGTGGCGAGGGCTGTGCAAAACTCAAATGTTCACATGAATTCCAAAGAAAATAGTTATGTTAAGGTCGTCCACAAACCATCTCGAATATTGAAAGAAGGCTCTGGTTTGAACAGGTTTGGGAACCCTTGCTTAACAAAACGCTTTTGTTTGCCTTGCATGAAAGATTAAAACGGTAGCAGGGGCTACGAACATTTTCTGATAGATTTAAAAGCGTCCCAGACTTCATTACATTTCACTAGTTTTGTCCTTGGTTCCCCAATGTTGATGTGAGACATATTGTCTTTCCGGAACACAGTTAAATTTAATGTTAAATGAATAATTAACCAATTACGAGAGTTATCAACCCCCATCGTTATTAAATAAGTAAAGAGTACTAAGAGATACGTGTTGCTGGGGCCGAAAGTGACATGTTTGCTGTCCTTAGCGATTTGATTCAACCCTTATCTTCATGTCACTTGTATTAAGGTTATTGTAAATTCCATTAAAACAGTAGCAGGGTCTCCGAAAATGTGCTGATAGATTTAAAAGCGTCTCAGACCTACCAGATCGCTACGGTAAAACATTAAAAAGATGAAGATAATGACGTGCCTGAGCAATGAGGGCAGACGACATGTGATGAACATGTTAGCCCCTTCACTTAAAGCCGCATTACCAAAGATGATGTGCACACGCAAACGGACCAGTTTTTTTTAAAATAACAAATTGCAGGTGAGTTAAAACCGCTCCTTCAAGCCACAGTGTCGAAGCAATAAGCCTGCATGCATTAAGAATAAATGTAACAAACATAATCGGAATTAAAAAGTAATTCACATTTCATCTCAGAGATCATCATTGATAAATATGAATGGTGGTCAATGTTTAGCTCAGTTATTTGTTCAAACTATAAATTACGTATTTGTCATAATTAGTGATGAAAATGATATTGAATTCATTTGTTATCTTATTGGAGGACAAACATAACCGACTAATCTTGCGTACTATGTGGCCTTATACATTGTGTTCAAAACGCTTTGGTGCTTACCTTTTGTGAAATAGTTGCAACTTTCTTGGTTAAGAAGGACTGACAATACGATTGCTGTTGTGACAGTTATAATGATACAAGCTCAATAAAGTTATACATCAACAGTCCACTTCTGCATTACTTAATGACAACTAAACGTAAGATTGTTTTTTAATGTTGATGATGGAAACCATTTGAAAAAAATACACATGTACATTCTTCATAAAAAAAACGTGAATCAAACTGTCTATAAACAACCACAAATTGTCAAACTTAGGTAAAACAAAGGCAATACATGACTGTATACGTACCTTGTGTCGATGATTGGTGTTCAATATTTCCTTGGTACGCACAACAAAACTGGAGTTCACTCTCGACAAAAAATCTTTAAAGCTTAGCTTATCATCTGGCCTTACTATATCAAAATAAGATCCAAGGTCACTACCAGTGCTGGAAATCTCCGGTGCAATCATCATAGCTAGAGTGTTTCCAAGCTGAGTGAGCCTCAAGTCCTGGTCAAATATAACATGAAAAGAAAAAGAATTGCAAATTGTCTTTACACCGATTCTTGAGTCAGCAGGATTGTCTGATGTATTGACTTGGTGAGGGTAAAGATTGTTCTTGCTGTTTTCGTTGTCATCGAAGGCGGTGTAAACGTATAACATGTGATGAGGTTGGCTAGGTACAATTGTCCTATACAAGTAATAATCATATTATGAAGTGCATTGGGCATGTCAACAGCTTGTATTTGCTATCGAAATTTAACTACTTCTTCTGATCATTTTTCAACACTTCTGTTTCAATTGATTGCAAATAATTGGAAAATTATCTATATTGTATTTTGAAATAATCATGTACAGTGTCAAAGCAAACAATATATAAGAATATCAATAGCATTTTACGTTATATGTGGTCATCAATGATAATTCAATTTGGGCTTATTCATCCACGGTTTGTCAACAACATTCGGATTAAATCAAATCTAAATTTCTCTTATAAGTATGGATGTTTTTACACTAAAGAGCAAATCAGTGTTAAATGAAACAAGATGTGTGTTACAGCTGTTGCGTGATAATTTGATTGATTCCGTTTAAGGCCTTTCAATAGCATAAATGTTATTTGAAAATGGGTCACACTTTAAATGTCCGATAAAGAGTAAAGCCAGCAGGTTACACGTGATACATTTTGGATTCAACTCTAGGACGTTGACGCGCTGCCATTGTATTTGAACATCTTGTAACTCCGTCGGGGTAAATGTTATACAAGAGTGGAAACGTTTTGGCATAAGTATCTTTCTTTACGGGCAAAGATTAAGCATGGAGGTATGGGTTCTTTTATGTTAACATAGAACTGAAGTCCTCTTCATATGCAAAAGTGAACTGTTAGATATTGCTTTATTGGGCCTTTGGTGTAGTATGTCTAATGCCATTTTTTGCACGTGTAACTCTGACAGTATAAATATCAGAGGTATTTCTTAAATCCGATAAATGGAAAGCAGCGGCATACTTAAGATCAGTTTACTATCAATACGTTGTCTGTATTAAATTTATTGGTCGAGCCCTTTCCTTTTTACATCAATTTGCCTTGAAATGCTCTAGAACAAGAACGTGTGTCCTCCTATCTGTCATTTCACCCTAATAATATGCCTGCGGTAAACCAACTTTTTTGGCCTTTTCTACTGCTTGTCAGTGAGTCCAGGCCTCGCAGTCATACATCATGACTGGCCAAGTCAAACATTTTTAAAGTTTCAATTTCAAACCTCAAGGTATTCCTCTATATATCCCTTCATTGTTGAGCTAAACCATCTTTCGTTAGTAATTGCTATCGTTGCTTTTATGCCCTTGGCACATTAATCTTTTCAGCCTTTATTGAGCTTTGCAAATCCATGGCATTTTCCAAAGAAATGTCCTTGATATTTATAATTTTAATATTTTAATCCTGTCGTTGCGCCTGCTGCATGCACTCTGTAAAGAGCTATCTTCATTCGTGTTCTATTGTCTGACATAAGGGCAGTGTCATCCGCATACCGTTTGTTTGTCATATTCTTTCCTCCTATTTAGCACCCATACCTTCATTGTCTGCCTCCTTCATAATGCTATGTATATACACTTAATAAATAGAGATAATATAACCTTGTCCTACAGATGTGTTTATATTAAAATAGCTACAGTGTTGCCCTTTCCAGTGGATCGTTGCTTTCTGATCAGTGTATAATGTATTGAGGTGTTCCAGGAAGCTATTTGTTCTCATTGTATCTAACATGCGACAATGCCTGACGCTGTCAAAACCTTTCCTGTAAAAATAATTAAAATGTGATTAATAAATAGCATGTCTATAGTTCCTCTGTTGCGATAACCAGCATTGCAGTTCGAGAAGTCCTATGATACCTTAAGTATATAATTGCCAGAGTTCTTGATACTCCAGTTATTGTGCAGTATGACAAATTCCTGTAGATTCCAGTCCTGGGGCTATTGACATGCTCTCCACATATTGCAGCAATTATCAGTGTTGGGGTAAAGTGGGGTAGTAATCCACTCGAGTAGTACTCGAGTAGTTTTTTTGCTACTTCTACCCCACCCGAGTAGTTGCTGGATATTGGTCCAAATACCCCACTCGGATGGGGTAGTTGTAACTACTCGAAGACTACTAGGCTTGGGTTTTCGAGTAGTCTTCGAGTAGTTGAATCATTTTTAAAGAAAATAATAAAATAACCATAAAATGAATAAACATTTCTTTTTGCCAATGAAATGAAAATGAAAGAATTAAAAAATAATTTATGATGTATATATTTTTCCAAATATTTTGTCAGGTTACATGAATATGTATTAATTAATGTCACTTTTTGAATTAAATCAACTTTTAATTTCTAACAAATAAGCCCAGGCATATTTTGTATTTTTTGGCAAAACCCACGTTTTTTTCAAATTGATGTATTTTTAGGGGTACATCAAAGAGGTCAAACGTCCCTGCAACAAGTTTTTAGATACTTTTTCAGGGTAATAATTACCTTAACATTTTGTATGTGTTGTAAAATAGTTAACTTTTTTTAATGTATTCTATATGTCCATGTATGTTCTGTTACTTTTTCAAAATACAAAAACGTCGCTGCGCAGGGTAGCATGCTCTTGAAAAATCAGGATTTAGATACTTTTTCAGTCATTCATTTTTAAAAAAATTATTCTATATGTCCATGTATGCTCTATGATTTTTTCAGAATTTAAAAAATACTTCTTGTCCTTTAACAATGTAAAATAAAGACTTTTTTCACATTTTTTAAAGATAATCTGTCATACATGATATGGACATATAGAAAACATTTTAAAAATAAACAAAAAATGTTGAGTCACTAATTGCATAGGAAAAAATCTAAAACTGATTTTTCAGAGTATGCAACCCAACACGGTGACACTTTAAACCTTTTTGTTATTGAGGGAAATATATTTTTAAAATACTGAAAAAAGAGCAGAGCTATATATGGACAAATATAAGCCATGATAAAATGTAAAGTATATATCATTAACAACTAACATTAATCCATTTAAATGGAAGATCACCTTGATTAAAGCAATGATATATATAAAAATAGATTATAACTTTGTATACAGCTCATCCTCTTCGCTTTATTCTTTTTTTTTGTAACGCCGGAGCCAGTTTCGTCTGAAGGCAAAAGGCTTTGGAGACCTCATCCCCCTCCCCCGGATGGGGGGCAGCATACATTGTTATGCTTACTTCCGTCTGGGGGCCCTGAGTCCTTAGAGGGTACTGGCTC
>JAUUEB010398086.1:0-12163 GCA_032362205.1 Clione limacina
GGGTAGGTATATAGTAACAAACAGTTACAATATAGTATAAATACATATAACATACCAAAAAGGTACCCTATATTTTCTTAAAGTTGAACTCTTTGTATACAGCGTGTATACACTACCTATTTTCATGTTTGTCAAGCAAATGTTAAAATATAAATATGTGCCATGTATTTCTTAGATGACATCTTGTTGTGTGATTGATTTTTTATCGTCAAAAAACAAATACACAACAAGATGTTAAAATAGGTGTGCACAGGGCCGCCGAGGATTTTGCCCCGGGCCCACAGTAATAAAATGAGAAAGGGGAAGAGAGAGGAAACGGGAAAAAGCTGCAATTTAGCTGCATAAAATAGTTGAATACTATGTATTAGTCACCGACTATTTGACTATAAGTATAAGGAAGCTACGCCCCTGTGTTCACGTATTACGTAATCAAAATTTTGGACCCCCCTCCCTGTAATCATTTTGGTCAAATATTGACGGTTTTTCCTTCTTTAAAGTCATACTCCGTAATCAATGACCGGACCCCCATTCCCAACTGATTACGTAATATGTTAACGGTCCCTTAATAAAAAAAAATAATAGTATTAAAAAAGCGCTAATCATTTGGAAGATATTCTTGCTTGACTCAATACTTGAGCGATGTTTTCTTTTCTAGATATTTGAACAAGAGTCGAAGAGATACACATTTGTTCTTAATATTAATAATTAATACCTACACTTTTTAGGGTCGTGGTTTTTTCTTTGCCCACCCTTACCCTTTAAGTTTCCAAGCCCTCCTGATTAAGTCTATTTGTCAGCAGATAATTCATTTCTGTACCATTAACCATGTCTTCCACTTTCGTTAACAGGGCATTGATGGTCTGTATCTAACCTCTGATGCATGGCAAACCGACTGCAGTTTTCTTTTCTTGTGTGCCATACTATGATGTTAACTAGATCACTGTGTCATTCAGAATTGCTATGGCTATATGTGAGTAGGAAGGGGTGATAGGATACCTGTATTTTGCCTTACATTAAATACCACTAGAATCAAACACATTGAAGAGATTGTCAAAAAGTTCTAAGAACAATGATGTTGCCATATGTGTTGAGGGGGGGGGGGGGGGGGGGATCCAGCAAACACAATCATGTGATTCCATTAGACACACTTTTGCAGCTAAAGACACACTCAAATGAGAAAAGGCTGACATATTTATGTGCTTATATATGATATTGTAGCCATTCTAACATACATCTTACAGTCTTTTTCATAGAATTCCCTGATCACATCACATGATGCAGCCCCCCTCCTCACTTAAAAATGTGTGCTTCTTTAAAATGTTTCTGATATTTTTTAGGAGATGTTGGAGGTCATAAATCTCTAGAACATTTTCTCCTTTGTGCATGAAGTAAGTTTTGATTTCACTGACACCAAGTTTGCGAAAAACAGCCGGATTGTTTGGGCCCTGGTCGCATACCACACCTTTAACAATCATTATCAATCAAATTGTTCGCCTAATGTTTATTGAAAATAGCATTAGTTGCTGCAACATGTGTGTTTTAACTGTAGAATGTGTGATGCAATAACCAAATGGTTATTTACATTTGCCAATCAGATTTATTGCAAAATCACACAGGCATGATCTGCAGTTCTAGCATTTGAAATTGAAGCAGCATGACACAAGTCACTTTTTACCTCTTCCCCAACGTCTTTGAATACTTTAAGCTTAATGCATCTATTAGGTTTGGCGGAAACCCATGAAAGATGTCAATGTTTTTCATTGTTTGTCTTAGCGTTTCAATAGAGGACAGATCAAAATGTATGTTTTCGGCGGCGAATGAAATATGGACAGAGCGTAACTTTTCTCTTTGGACTTTCCTTTTTGATAGACAAATCGAAATGATGACAGTCAGTACTTAAGTACTTTCTTGACAGTGATTTTTTAACTTTAATTTCTTTTTTGCACTGAGATTTGTCGTGTCTTTACTGGCCATTAAACATTTGATTCGCTTGTTTTGTGAGTCTGAAGAGAGATTTCTTCAAAGCAACTATTGAGTCCATCCTCCTTTATGGCTCCACAGCCTGGAACTCACAAGACATCTTGAAATGAGACTGGATGGTACTTACACCGGCATGCTATGAGAAGTGCTCGACATTTCAGGGCAACATAACCCAACCAGACAACGTTTGTATGGAAAGCTGCCAACCATATCCTCTGTCATTAGGGAACAAAGGACCCAGTATTATGGACACTGCTGGAGAAGCAAGGCAGAACTAGTGATTAACCTTTTGCTGTGGACCCCCAAAACAGACACACAAGGGTCGGCCGCCCACACAGAACATATGTTGTCCAGCTAGTGCAGGACATTGGATGCCACAACAAAGAGCTCGAGACCATCAAGCGGCAATGGATGACAGAGAGGACTGAAGAAGACGGAGTCAATTTGGTCCGGGCAACCCGCCCAATGTAGTAAGTAAGTAAGTGAGTTTATAACTTTCTTTAAAGCAGCAATCTTGTCATGGTCTAATATAATTGTTGCCTTTGAATCAGAGTCAGAAACGACCCACTTTTTCGTTTGATGTGCTTTCTTTTTTTTAACTGGGAATCTTCAGAATAATTTGCACACAGAACATTCCCATTGAACATCTGTTTTTTTTTATGAAGGTCGTCTCTTCTTTATGGGGCCAAAACTAATAGTCATAGAAAAATGGTAGATTTTTGGTAAACTTTTTTGGTTATTAAGTAAAAACCTTAGAACCAAAAACCACCATAAAACCATTTTTTCAAGGTCAAACCATATATGCACTAGAATATTTCTGCCTTCACCTGTTCGCTGTTTAGTTGTCTCATATCACCTTTTCTACTGCCTTGTTTTGAATAACCCAAGAACATAACATCTATCACCAACACAAAATTCAAAATGTCCTTATTTTAGTGGAGCAGATAGTTAAGTGGTTAAGGCGCCAGACGTCTTAAAGCGTTGCGGGTTCGACCCCTACAACGGGACAACATTTTCATGGTGAAAAATTTGCTATTGTGTTCCACCTGCCCACCCAGCAGTTGAATTGGGTACCCGGCTATAGGCAGTGATTGTAATTGCGATAACTTAGGCGATACACCTCAGGTAGCGTCCCTTGCATACTTCCCAGGAACTGAGAATGTACGAGATCATTCTCTATTAGGCCTGTCGGGGTAATAATAATTGTAAAGCGCTTTGAGCTAACTCCAAAGATAAGCGCTATATAAATGCCATTATTATTATTGTTTACTGACCAGGGACAACTGATTAAATCTTGAAGCCCACAAAGTCACTGGTTAGAAAACATAGCATAGTATAACTATTTCCTCTGACCTTTTCACCACTGCATCCCTGCATCCTTGACAGGTAAGGATTACGTTGACAATAAGAGTAACTACTATAAATATTCTACAATTAAAGACAAAATGTCAATAGAATTATCTGAAATACTTATCATATCAGTCTGAAATGGCATACTATGGTATCCGTCATGGGTAAATGGGATAAAAAAGTTACTAAATAAATTATAACCAAAGACAACTAAAAGGCAAAGTGTTTAACGCCTCCATCAACACATGGTAGGTTATATTGACAGCTGTGCTACACAGAGCATGTAAGGTGTAGCACTACTCATAAATCCTACCCTGTCACAGTATACTGACACTGGGCCAAACAGTCTGAACATGAACCTCTATATACCAGGTGCAAGGCTAGTCTTAGATATGACACAGACAGGATTTGAACATCCAACCATCTTAAAAGGAGGCCTTAACTATGTGCAACTGGGATGGATTCATAACCAACATTTCACATTTATAATAAAAACAAAGAGCTATTACTATCCATAATTTCTCAGAGTTTGATATCAGCTTATATATAAAAGCTCATTGCTTTAGGAATTATGGACTACACTTTCCACACATCTCTCTATATTAAACTTACAATAAGACAAACAATGAGGGTAGAACAAGTCACAAGTTCTATTGTTGCTGTCCCCTGCTCTATGTGGAGAGCTTAGTTTGACCACAAGACAGAGAGGATGTCAGTCTGACCTGCCTATGTGGCAGAATGATGGCATAATAACAAAGTCAGAATTGATGTGTGTTTCTTTTTAATATTTTAAGGGTTTGAACGTCTTCATTAACACATGGTAAGTGAAATCGATGACAGTGCAAACTTAAAACAATTTCACATAGTGCCACACATAAGCTGTTCGGTGTAGTAGAACTTGTGCTTTGCTATTATATTTGGTGGACTGCTGACTTATGACTTTCTTACCTGAATAAATCTGCCTTAGAATTCAATTGATTTTGATAAACTTATACTGGACTATAGTTCTTTTAATACTATTACCTCTAAAAGTCTATGCAAGACGAAAGCGTTAGAATTTATATTTTGATTAAATGATTAAATGTTTGGTATGTTACGATAGAAAATACACATGGTTAATTTAATAAGAGAAGGTGTGGAAAAAGATATCAAAATAGGACATCTATAAGAAAAATTGAAATTGATTTATGTCGCTAAGATCTGATAAAGACCTGCGTTGTGTACCATAGAGCTTAAGACAAAGTTGTGTTATAAATACATAAAATATTTAAGACATACATAAAGATTAAAAATACAGTCAAACTCGCTTAAACCGAACACGCCTAAGACGTTTATTGCCTTATCCAACAAAAAACCTGTTATTGTTTCTTTCTTCTTTGTTACTTAAAAACAATTTTTTTCAAAATTGTGCATTCAACATTTTTTGTTCAAGCTAGTTTGACTGTATGTAAAGATGAAAATTGTAAAACTAGTACTGAGCTCAAGCAATTTTTGGTATGAAGTTCTATTTTGCGGAAAAACAAATTTATTAATTCTGTGAGGAGAATAGTTTTGCGATCTGGCAACTCTGGGAAACAGAAAGTTATAGTTATAAGAGCTCATATTTTTTACTAAGTCCAATTTTCATGGAAGGAAATTTTCTTTATTCTAAAAAAAAAAATCATGAATAATGCAAAAATTTACCCCACACCAAAATTTACTTGAGTACAATGCTAATTGATATATTATGTACATCTTTGCTTGTTTAACAGCCTGACAGACCAATAGTATCACTTCTAAGTTTAAGAGGACATGACCATGTATCCTGAAAGGGGATTAATGTATTCCTGATTTTGAAAGGTATCGATACCTTTATCATTTTCACTGTTAATTCTGAAAGGTATCAATACCTTCATAATTTTCACTGTTAATTCTCAACACTGAGTTAACATGAGATGAAGTGTGGAATATATGAAAAATGGTCTATTACAAATGTACTTAGTCAAATTTTACAACACAGATGCATTTGCTCATCTATTGGGAAAAGGGTGAGGCGGTGTCTATTCATCTTCACCTCAATACATGTAGGACATTTTATATTCTGGACTGGGTTGATTAATTGGCTGTCGTCTTTTCCAGGGAAACACTTACTTGTGTTAAACACAACTACATTTCATTGCCAAATCAATTTTGCTCGGCAAAGCTTACAATAGTGTTTGTGTGTAAAGAAAGGGAGGTAGGTGACAAGGTGTATTCTAGAATTTGATTAAAAAAGTAAATCTCTATACTATGACTATAATAAAAAACCAGTCAGTATAAGGTCAATATGAGTTATCAAAACTCAAACTATTCACCGTCAAAAAGTAACAAAAACAAATTGCAATCAACAAAACTTTGTTTGAAAAAAATTGTCTTCTAAATTTACACATACAAAGGTAAGATATGCTTGAAAAACAGAACAAGCATGAATGTCAACATACTCATAAGGAATAAATAACAAATGTGTTAAGATAATAAAAAAACATAACAAGGTTAAAATAAATAAGTTAAATAAGTAAATATGTGTCCAACGTCCTTTACACATCTTGTAACAACAAAAAAAACACAACAAAACATAACCAAGATCATGACATGGTCAAATTTTATCAACACAGATAAATAACATAAAGCGGATCACATATTTCCCTGTCACCTCCGATTGTTGAGCCTGTTGATGTGACATTTATGAGGAAGAATTGAGGATATTCAACAGGATTTCAATCTCAAAAAAGTAAACCCCCCCCCAAAAAAAAGTACCAACATTCATAATAATTGTCATTTATATAAAGCATCTTATATCTAAAATAAAAGAGACAAAGGTTGACATTTATCTAGAATGTCCAAGCAATTCACACAATCACATACACTTAACTGTCTGAGTTTTCATATGGTTCAAGATTGGTGCATTTGATTTTTGAAAAAAGTTGGTTTTTACTTGTGTTTTTTTTTTAGCTTCAATGATAAGAACGATATTATCATTATCATAGAGGTTAACAAACTCATCATATCCAACTACTAACATTAAAATTGCGCCAAAAGATAGTAAAATGACCTACTTTTATAAGAGAAACTTATGTGGGTAAGGAATTGGTGATACTCATTGGATAACTGTAAAAGTATCAAAAAGGTTTCTTAAATTGTAAAAACTTATACCTTTGGAAGTTCCACTATTTTTTTAAACATAAAAAGGAGCATGCATCGAACTATAACCTCTCTATTCAACACCTAAATACAGGTGTTATTCTGTTTTGAGTTGAGTTTCTGTGCTTGTTGGGTACATTTCAGTATCTGTTTGCTTCTGGGATTTATTCAAGATGTTAAAGTTCATATTTCCTGTTTTTATTGACATTCATCACTTTTAATATATATTTATTATCAATGGCCTATGAGTGCCAAACCTGAACAGTACATGGTATTTAAAACTTGGCAAAAATATCTTCAAATAATCTAAAAACCAACACATACAGATATGTTTAATGGAATTATTGTGTTGACTTCGCTTTCGAAAAAGAACTGTCGAAATAAAAAGCTAAGTACATTTATGGGGACTATCTAAATAATAAATGAAAATATTTGCCATATAGAACCCTTTTAAGATATGCTGAAAATTATGCAATTTTTATTCTCCACAGGCAAGTTAACTTTTTATCACTTATAATCACTTTGAGATTCTACTAAACAAACCTCCTGTTTGTTCTTTGATTAGCATAAGTAGATGTTGCAGCAGTAGTTCGCAAGGAATAACAAATAATAAGCAAATACAACCTGCTCATTCTATTGCAAAAAGAGTTTAGCTGTTTAAATATTGTGAAACATTGAAATTAATGCGATTTAACAGAAAAATAATACCTCCTTGGACTAAGGCAAATTGGTAAACCATGAGGACTAATTTAAAATAAGTGACTTGTTTGGTCATATTTAAACATCTTAGTGCCTTCCTCTACCAATAAGGTGGTCACTTTCTAACTTCATGAAGATAATATAGTTATCATAAATATAACAAAATTGTAAACATAATTTGACTGTGATAAGTAGTAAAATAAAAATTAAATATCTCAGCCATGGGAACTGTGGGGGACTAGATTTTCCTTTTTTAGATATGTGTGCCAAAATAAGAGTGTAAATGATCTTTAAAAAATCTAAAAACCCAATTAAATCAACACTAGTAATAATCTTGAAAATTGATAATTAACAAACAAAATCCAACAAATATTTACTGGACATTTAAAAAATGTATGTAGCTGTACAATGCAGAGTTCAATCCTATGCATTCTTAAAAATATACCTAATTTAAAGAAAGTTTTGTTGTGTTCTTTGTTCCTGAATGTAATGGTAATCATCATCAAATAGCTCAAGGATCACTGTTGCATTAGAGCGTTACTAATCATGCTATAACTGTGACCCTTTATATATTTGTAATTGTAAGTTTTATTTCACTTAGCTGTCTTTGCTTTCTATTTATCTCTATAAGTAACTGTGGCCTAAATCTCTTCTTGTGACATTCAAGTCTTTTCTTTTGAAAAGTGACTTTTATTTTTGTACAATTGTCTGTCACTGTGACTCTCATCTTTGTACCTTTGCAAAAGTGACATTTACTCTGTGCCTCTAATTGTGAGTGATTACAATATTCCAATAACATGTCATCATCAAGCTTACCAAATAAGCAGATTTAAAAACATTTTTTTGCGCAGTTTTGCATGTATGTACACAAAAATATGCTCACATGTACACGTCACACATTGAAACACACGTACACAACCAGGCGCATAGCCAGGATTTTGAAAGGGGGGGACAAAATTGATGGTGAAAATATTTGAAAATGAGTTATAAATTGTGCAAATCTAGAGCATTTTGGATCTCAAAAGAGGGGGGGGGGGCATTCCCCCATGTCCCCCTGCTATGCGCCTGTACACAACTTATTTATAAGAACATACAGTCAGACCTGCAACCATAAGTTACTTAAGAAAAAGACTATCCAGTCAAAACAACTGTGTACAACTTTATGTCAATCAATTGTGCATGGTGCTTGTGATTCTAAAGAACTGGACAAACTTGGAGACGAGGCCAACAATAAAGAACCACAGGTTGCGAGCAGGCGCAGACTTGGCGATGAGAACCCTCCACAAGATGATGGCCACCGATGCGTTAAAGATGTACCTGATGATCTGCAGTCTGAGAAAAAAAGAGAGACAAAAATGAGAGGTAATGGGTTATATTGTAAGATGAGAGTCAGTTATCCACTGTTATTTAAGTCAACTTGCACAATTAGAACGGAAGAATATTGTTAGTCTTATGAGGTTGAGGGTGGGGCTGGTGACATAGCAGAAATAAATATATATGTACTGTTCTCCAGTATTTGATAGCTTGGAGTACATTTTTGTTTGCTTTATTCACTACTCTGAAGAAAAATATGAAAATATCCTCTGATTGAAAATTTGACCAACGTCAAAATACTACTGCTAATAATGAACTATTTTTTATACACATTACTGACCACAAAATTCTAAATAGTTTATTCTGCCATATAAAACTCTTTACAAAAAATACTGAAGTAGGAAGTTTCCTGCATTTTGATTGTTGATGAGTGTTCTCTCAGGTCTTTTACTTTTTCCAAGTTTCCTGTTGGAGTTGTCTTTACTCTTTCTTCTATACCTTTCAGCTCTCTCAATCACTGCTGCTTAACATCTCAATGTCAATGGTTCTACATTTGTGTGAATCTTACATGTGGCAGTTGGGGTTGACCTCAGTTGTTCTGAGAGAATCAAGGTTTTGGTTTTGGGCTTATCTTAAGAGTTTAAGTTGATTTACTATAAGTGAATTGTAGCATCAAGTTGCTCTTCATTAGCGCACAAGAACTGCTTAAGAGTGTTTTCATCTGCACCCCAAGATGTGCTAGCAAGTCTCTTCAGCAGTGGACATAAAAGGCAAAGCTAAAGTTGTATAGAAAAGTGGTTCTTACAAACATCTTGTGGATTTATTTTGTTTGATGTGGGGTATTTTGTTGAATAGTAACAAAATATGTACAGAAAACAGTCTACTCAATGACAAGTGGTATGTAATCATGTATTGGAATGTTAACTTAGACCTACGCTTCAAAGTAAAACCTTGAAAAAAGTATGAATTTGCCCTGACCAAAAATGTAAGTCTCATTGCGTTTCTGTAAGGAGACTTAATTGAAAATTACTGTAAAACTCCTTTGTTTTGCAAGCACTTTATTTTTTTTTAAATAAATTACTCATGAGGTATATAAAAATTATTTGTGTTTTGTCTGTGGCATATTTTAGTTGTATATTTGACAATAATCATGTTTCAGACATAAAGG
Organism: Clione limacina; assembly: GCA_032362205.1. Classification (NCBI taxonomy): domain Eukaryota; kingdom Metazoa; phylum Mollusca; class Gastropoda; order Pteropoda; family Clionidae; genus Clione; species Clione limacina. Next base: position 9,671 of record JAUUEB010398086.1, read on the forward strand.
TACTGCTTGTAGTGTAGACACATTCTATTAACAGTGTTGTTTAGTACAGGTATTCGGCACTAACCTTAAGATATATGTTTTGCCCTGTCCTGCCAGACACTCATCCCAACATTGCTTTTTCGTATTTAGAAGTCATGACTAAAACGGCCACCTGGCTATTGAGGCCACGCCAGTCTTTTAAGACACAAAACCCTTGAAGGTCTGATTGTGTTTCATAAATATTTAATCCTTTGATAAAGCTTATTTTGTGAATTCACAAAAAAGAAACAGTCAGGAATAGACAGGACCAATCAAGTGAATTCCTCAAAAGACATTTGGACTGGCAGGGTTGATAGTTGTGCCAGTCCGGAACAGAATCTGACAGTCCAAAAAATAATAACCTTTAATCATTCAACTTTACTACCCTCTCGGGCCAACCAGACATTTGAGCTGGCACTTGGCTAGCAACTGCCAGACATTGGCAAAAGTTACCCGACAAGACTGGCTTGATTGGGGCTGTATGCTCAGGAACAAAAAGAGATTTGCAGTACATAAAAGGTGGGTTACAGCTACCAGTTTAAAAATTAACCAAAAAAATGGGAAGAAAACATTAAATAAACTTGACTTCAAATTAGCCAACTAAAATAAAAATATTTCACCAGACTATGACTCAGAATATTTTATTTTGATATTTGTAGCTTACTTGCACTAATGTGTTGCATACTGGGAAAAATTAAATACACGCTTTAAGACAAACTGCAAGGTTCTTACTTGCGCACATGAGCCCTAGCAGCTGGCAACCCTGAGAGATCCTCCTTGAGCACATACTTCTTGGCACCCATGCAGTAGTTCTCAATGTAGGTGGGCCAGTGCAGTGGACGTGGGTCAAAGTAAAACATCTGAGAGAAAGAGATGAGGGGAAAAATAGTCAAAATCTAAGGAATATTTGATTATGGTTAGAAATATTAGTATCAAATAGCAACAATCAATCTTTAAATAGAAAAGGATATTGATGAAATAAAAAGGTGCATTCTTTACCCTGTGCTATTTATAAAACAAAAATGTCAACAATAAACATTCAAACTTTAAAAGTGTGACCAACTTCCCCTTTGAAGACACAGAGGGCAAAACCAAAAGCAAAGCAGAAATCTATTCACTTAGATCATTTTGAAAATATTGATTTCAGATCTTAGTTTTAAGGATACAGGATAATTTTGAACTAAAACTCAATTGTTCTACAATTTGTTCTCATCTTAAACTCTTAATGGACAAAAGTAGACCAAAATATAACAAACAGAGATGCATATCTGACAAGTTTTAAAAACCGAAACAATAATTACTTTAAACAAATAGTTTTGCCTATGGAGAGGACTTCAGTTCTCCTATTCCCTCAGGGGCGCTGTAGGAACATCGGTAGCACTGTCAGGTTTGAAGCGAAGGCCGTCACGACTTGTCATCACGACGGGACGAGATCAAATCCCTCAAGTGATGATGATTTTTTAGTGCCTCTCAGTTCACTCAGCTGCTAATTGAGTACCCGACTATAGGCAGTGAATGTCTATGTAAGATTGATAAGGCGAAGCACCTAACACGCTACCCCTTGTATACTTCCCAGGAAGCTGAGAATGTACCAGGTTTGTCTCATATGTGCCTGTCAGGGTAATAATAACTGTAAAGCACTTTGAACTTAACCCAAAGGGAAGGCGCTATATAAGTGCCATCATTATTATTATCATTATTATTATTCTAACAGAAAAGAAGCTATGCCCTCAGGCCATAGGGGATGTATTGACACATTTGAGTGGTTGCTTGCTAAGCAGTTGTGTCATGAGAATTTCCAAACCAACAAAAGATAATCTTAAGAATGAGTGAACAAGTCTTAAAACCACCAATGAACAAATTCAAACATTTATTCACAAAAGAGAAGAAAGAAAGAAAAAGGGTAGCAAACCACATGAAAAATACAAAAGATAAATTTAATAAAATAAAACCATAAAAAACCTGTGTTACTGACCTTTTGATCTGATGGTGAGAGCTGACGTTTAAGCATGTCATGATTGGAGTTTGCCCACTGCCACTCATTACAGGTGAAGAACTTGAGGCAATCAATTGAGCGATGAAGCTTGTTGTACAACTTGACCATGCTTATGGAAGGAAAAACAACAACAGCTTTAACAGTTTGATAAGGATATTAAAAGACATTCAAAGAAGTCAGGAAGTTAAATCAAGCTTTTCTAGTGTTATAAAATGACTGAGGGGGATCTCATAGAGACATACAAGGTATTGCATGAGATATATGACCCTATAACAACTAGAGAGCTTTTCTCATTAAACAAATTAAGTACTAGAGGCATAATTTCAAACTAGCAAAGAACTCACCTCATCTAAATAACATCAAATACTTCTTCATAAACAGAGTGATAAACGCCTGGAATGGACTCCCCTGTTACATAGTAAATTTTGCGTCTGTTAACGTTTTCAAGAATGGGATCGACAGACTCTTTCGAAAGTACT
>JAUUEB010398197.1:0-12162 GCA_032362205.1 Clione limacina
TAACAGACACACACACAGACAGACAGACAGACAAAACGAAAATATACCACTTCACAATGTAATTGTGTGCGTGGAATGGAATGAAAATTAATTCTTAACAAACACATTTGCACTTCTCTTAACATTATTTTGGCATTAAAACTGATGAATGGTTGTTATACTTGGTTCCAAACTAGTTTTCAACGTTTCTGTCACACAAATAAGTCTTAAGCTTGTTACAATTACATCTCTTTTCCTACTTATATACATATCTCTCTCTTATCATCTCTTACTTTTGTCTGTTGCAGGCTATATAAATATATGTATAGATTATATTATGATTTTTTCAAAATAGTCGCAATTTTATAGTAATAAAGTCACATTAACTCCATTACTTGTCCATTAACAATATATTGTTCAAGTATTTTTAGCCAGGAAATGCTGTCCATTATAATTTAGTTATTTAGAATGAAAAAGCTTGTGCATCTAAAAGGCCACTACTTTGTATGTTTTCAAAAAAACAGACAAGGTTACTTGAGTATGTTTGGATCTGTTCTTATAAGAAGCATTAACAATGTTTGTACTCTATCTCTTATATTACAACTGAATGGGCAGTTCTGGGATTTATATATACAGTGAACAACAGTTAAACCTAAAATTCACAGGGCCGCTTATTTCTTACGGTTTAGACATAGAATCGGTTTAAAAGGATATTGCCGATTTAAACTTTGGAATTACACGTTGAAAGAAAATATCAATATTTGTTTCCTTCCCTCATCAACTTCTTTGAGTAACTGTACCTTATTGACTATAGTGTATGCTGCATAGTGTATGCTGCATAGTGTATGCTTACATTTTGGGATTGTAACAGAGAATGGGGAATTTATCTTTTAAACCAAATTGTAATCACAGACAACTTGTATGATATGTATTATATATATATATATGTAATATTTTTACAAGCAACATTGCTGTCTTCATTAACATGAATTTTTTTTCTCTTTCCTCAGCCACTGGAGCGTGATTTCAAAGAAGACTGTGACACCTGCAACAGACATCATACTTATATGTTGGAGCTAGAAGAGACAACAACCAATATTTCTGCTGGAACTGAGAGGCTAGCAGCTATCAGCCCGCAAACCAGCTTTTGGAGGCAACAAACAAAGATAATAGATGTTGACAACGTTAAAACATTTTCTTCAAAGTCATTGGGTCCCATGGAAGAAATAGTTAATGCTTTTTCGCATAAAATTTACTTGGCTCTGACAGCACGGAACACAGTTACATTTAGTAAGAGATTAAAACGGAAGAGAAAGCGAAGTACACATAATTTTGAGCTTTCTGAGTTTATTTTGAGAAGGAGAACAAAGAAAAGTATGAAATCACCCAAAGGAACCCGAGCTTCAGTTAAGCACCCTATATCAACAAAAAAAAGTAAACCTTTTGTCCTGTCATCTTTTGTCAGCAAGAGGTCTGTTATGAAATCCGTTGGAACCACAGGCAAAACAAAGAAAAGGACAAAATTATATCCTAAAGTTCCAATTGCCCAAACTGAATCTTGTGTGCCTGACCTCAACATATCCTCAGTAACGCTACCTTTATCTGTAAACAAAAGTTTGACACACAGGCCTGTGAGTAGTAATGCAACTACCACTACAACTGCAAAATCTGCAAAGGCCTCAATAACTTCAAATACCTTATCCATAGCTGACAAAACTCTTTCAGCATCAATTAAGACTGCGAATCAAAAAGTAAAACAGGCTAAAATTATGTCAACAACTGCAATAACTGTAACAACTTCAAAATCTACAAATGTGTCAATTACTTCAAGTACATCTGCAAAAGCAAAAATTCCCCTTAAAACTAAAACTGCACTCCCCGGCACCAGTCCTAATATGAAGGATGATACTAAAACTGTAGTGACACCTGTAAAAACATCAGAAATGTCTGCAAACACTTCTAAAAGTGTTTCATCAGATGCAATTGTGTCTTCTTCAAAGCCCAGTTCATCCAAAGTAGGAAAATCTCTTTTAGCATCAACTAACACTGCAAAGCCAGAAGTAAAACAGGCAAAGATTGTGTCTTCAAAAGCATCAATGAAAACCTTTACTGTGCCTTTTACTGAATGTACAACATCAGATTTGCTAGAGGCTTTTGTAAGCACTACATCTAGTAGCTCAGTGGCTAATGTAAAAACCGTCACAGCTCCTATGAGCAGCACTACTCTAGCTTGCAGCAAACATATAACATCTGTTGCAAAAACAACATCTGTAAATATGATTTCAGGGAAATGCAGCAATAAAAATGTTACACCAAAGTCGAATGCAAAAGACAGGGTTGCTGCAACAAAATCACCAACAGTTGCCAGCGAAACTTCATTTTCAAAAATTGTAACAGTACCAACAACTAGCAGTTTGACAAAAAACATAGAAACAGCTCTAAGAAAATCAAATTCTGCCAAGGAAACAAAACAGGCTGCTTTTAAGACTTTGTCATGTACAGTTGAAAGTAATTCAAATTTGTTGCCAAGTACTGGAGTAAATTATTTAAAATCACAGATACCAGCATCTGCCGAGAAGACAGTGTCAGCTGAACAGCAAACTCAATTAGTGCCAGCTAACAAAGCAGTAACAACATCAGAAAGATCAACATTGATGAATGTTCAAACTTCTTCATTCTCAGTAACAAGATGCTCAACTGTTAATGTAGTTGCATCCCCTGCTAATAGTCTTGTGTGTAGTTCCGAATCTAGCACTGAAAATAGAAATGATGGATCCAAGTTAACATCAACTGAATGGTCGTTGGAAAATCTTTTGAACAAAGCCCCAAAGATTGCCATGGTACCTCGGGCTGTTTGTACAAAAAACAAATTGTCAAAACCAACTAAAGCCAGTGTCTTGACAGGAAGCATAAATCACAGTGAAGAATTTACAGATGCTGTTTCAGAAAAAAATACTCAGGATGGATCTTCAAAAGCCCCTGAAGTTGGCAAAATTTCCACAACAGTGAGGATTCATGAAATTAAGAATGTAAAAGCATCTGATAAAACAGGTCATGCTGAAATAACTGCAACTTTGCCATGCGATTCAGATCTAGGCTCTCAGAAAATACCACTTCAACATTATGCAGGTATGACTTCCTCTCCTGAGCACCTAGAAAGTACACCTGAAACTTGTAAATGGAAACCAGTAAGCATGTCCTCGTTTTCTACCAAGGATTCAGTGGCAAACAATTCTGATTTGCCTATTGTTAGTTTGCAGAGTTACACAGATAACCTGAGTCAAGGTGTTGAGGAACTCACAAATCATCAACAGTATTCGAAGACAACAGTCTCTAACTATGTCTTTACATCACAAGAGGAAATGTGTCAAAAAGAGGCAGACCAGTGGAGAGGAGCAAATCACTTCATGCCTTCAAAAGACAGAAATCCAGAGCTCTGGTTACTTCCTCCTCCTCAGAGAACTCCCTTTTCTAGAGACTTTGAGCAACCCTTTGGTGATGTTGACTATAGACAGGGATTTCCTCAGCTTAGACAACCTTATTTCAGACACCATGACTTCCCACAACAGAACTTTTCTCGAGCTGTGCAAGCAAGTGCTCAGTTTGATGCCAGTAAGGGAAGATGGGATTTACCAACTGCACCATTTGGTAACTCTCCTGTAATGTTCACAAATACTGAGGACTTCTCTAACTCTACAACCACTCCATGTGATGAAGATTTCAGAGTAGAATATGATCGCTTTAAGAAACAATCTCCATTGCCACCAGTTCAAAATGAAACATCTGGTAATGAAGCTGCTCCATCACCAACCGAAAATCCGCTTGTTAAAGTGCTACCTGATAATCAAACTGCTGAAAATGTAGCTAAACGCAACCAGCAGAAATGTATCAACATACTGAATGCTTTGAAAAGTAGTGAAGGAAAGAAGAAAAGACGGAAAAAGACAGATGACTTTGATTATAGTAGTGATGAAGAAACAAAGGGTAGCAGCCAGCAGCCAATGCAGACTACCTCAGTTGCAAATAATCAGCAGGCCTCACTGGCAGATATTACTTACGAGTCCCTGTCAAGTACAATATTAAAAGCAGCTGCCACTCCCCCAAAGGTGTCAAGTGACCAGATTTACAATTCAGTCACAGATGCTTTAGCAACAATTCAGCAGTTGAATGCTTTGAAGGAACCTTCAATATCTTCAGATTTGAGTAAATCTTTGGGATTATCTGCTGTGGATGAAACATGTCATAGTTTTAGTGGTGCTCCTTCAAAAACAACTTTAGACCATGTCGATTCTGATCATATTGGAAGTATCCTGAAATTCATTCAAGATAATGAAAACGTAAGACAGCTCCTGAAGCCCAAACAGTCTGATTTCAGCAGGGGTTCTTCACAACTTCAAACGTTAGCCAATGAAAACATTTCATCTCTTAGTGAAGCAGAAAAAGAGGGGAATCCTGATTCTTTGAAAAAAGAGACACAGCATATCGAAGATAACCAGATGAATTCCAGTACCATTGATGATGATACTTGCACTTTAAATAGAAATGTTGTGGAAAAAGAAGAGACTAAAGAGGAGGTGACACTATTTCAAGAGGAAGCTCTGAAGCTAGAATTATTGCAAAACCAAAAGAAAAATATTTCCGCCATGGTTGAGGATGAAATGAATAATGACTTTCCAAAAGAGAGCAATGATGTCATGGAGTCAAAGAAAGATGAAGGTACTTTAAGACAAATTGACAATGATAATAATCATTCAAAACCTTGTCAGGCAGACATGAGAGAGAAATATTGTAAATCTAGTTCACACTCACCAAGAGTCAAACAGTCATTAGGGTCTAGATCTGGAACGCCATGCTATGATGAGAACTCAAATCAGTCTTGGAAGACCTCACCAGCCAAAAGCCGCAGACCCCTTTCACCTAGAGGTAGAATGATTAGGTTACGAGAAAAGTCTAAGTCTCCAAAAGCTGACAGATTCCCTCAAGGCAGAAATAGAAGTCGTTATTCTCGATCACCATACCGAAGAAGATATTCCAGGTCTAGATCCCGAACACCGCAAAGATCTTTATCTCGTTCTCCATCAAGATCTTTGTCTCGTTCTCCATCAAGGAGATCTATGTCTCATTCACCACCAAGGAGGAGACAAAGGTCCCCATCTCATGACAGAAGGAACTCTAGGTCACCATTTCCTAAACGCAAGGGATTAAGATCACGGTCACGCACACCTCCAAGATGGCAGAGGCGACAACGTTCAATGTCAAGATCTCCTTCATACAGTAAAACACATCATTCAAGATCATCATATGGTAGACTCACACCCTCTAGGATTAGGTCACCCCTTTACAGTGGCAGTAAGAGAGAAAAATCACCATTTTCTTTGTTAGGGGAGGCTTTTTATAACCCAAAACAAGGATCATCATCATCTTTGGCTTTATCACCAGGATTGCCAAGTATAGAGAGCAGCAGAAGTCAAAAGCTTGATGACCCATATGTTTGGTTTCAAGATCAGTTTTCGTCTAAAAAAAGAAGCACCCCTGAGGAGAACAGATCACTTAGAAATGCTAAGTCAAGATCAAGATCAAGGAGCAGGCAAAGAGCATATTCCAGGTCTATTTCTAGATCTAGATCCAGGTCTTATTCACGTGATAATAGCCCATTTTCTCCAAGAGGATCAACAAAAAGGAGCCATAGGCGCTCTTCATATTATGACAAGCATTTGCCAGAAAAAAGTGTCACCATATCAAGACCTTCATTAAAGATTAAAGAAATCACCAAGAAGAGACTCTCAAGAGCTTCAACAGATGATAAAGCAGAAAATCTAGAAGATATTTTCTTGTCAGCAAAAGAGTCAGTGACTTCAACATATGTTCCAGGAAACAGCACAACAGATGGTTCTGGAAAAAGTACCACAGATGTTCTTGGAAAGGGCACAAAAGATACAGTTCTGGATATTCCATTGCCACAGACACACAATGCCCACAAAGTTCAAACAGAAAAAGCACTTGTAGTTTCAAAAACTGCAAGTGTTACAGAGACAGAAGAGAGTAGCATTGGACTTGGACTATCTGAAATGGATAAAGGAAAAACCCAAACTAAACACACAACATCATCAACAGAAGACAAGGCAGAAACAGTAAAACACATTCCCTTGCCAGTTAAAGAGACAGTTACTAAGAGAGGAAAAATCCTAACTGATGTTCCAAGAAAGAGCATAACAAGTCTAGCTAAAAAGCAATCATACAACGATCATAAAATTCACACAGAAAAGGCCATTAAAAATTCACAAAATGCAAGCTCTATCAAAGAAAAAACAAAAGAGACTGAAGTTTCTCAAAATACAAATTTTACAGAGACAAAACGTAATGATTCTGATTCAGTCGAGACAGTTTTTAGGGAAGAAAAGGTTATTGCCGAAGAACAGAAGAAGGAATCATCTAAATGTGTCTCTGACATCTTAACATCAGCACCGATGCCTTTGCTTTGCCATGCAAGGGAAACGCTTCTTCAAGAAATTGACCTCTTGGACAATTTAGAAGAAGATAATGATTTTGATGAAGAAATAAGGCTTTTAGAAGCTGAAACTCTGTCCATTAAAACCAGCAAAGACACCCCAGTGAAAGATGACATAAGTGTTAAATCTAAAAAAGGTGATATAACTGATGAATCAACCATAAGTGCATGCAAGGAACTAGACACAGGAAGTCCTTGTGTATCTCAAAAGAGCAGTCTACCTCCTGTATTAGATTCAAGTCTGTCTATTCATATTGAAAAGCCGATCACTGCTGCTGCTAATGATAGCTGTGAGGGTATTGATGTTGACACAACAAATGCTATTGATGTGGAACAATATCTTGAGTTCACCTACAACAGACAAGTTGCAGAGAAAGAAAAAGAGGACATCCTTGTCATATCTGATAGTGATGATGACCACCCACTTTATTGGGACAAGGACAAAAGAGAAAAATTCTATAGACGAAATAGGCGAAATTCATCAAGGTCAGTTGTGTCCGTTGAAATTTTGGATGTTGATGAACCTGAACCAGTCATAGAACTTTTATCTGACCCGGAAGATGACAATGGAATTTTTTTAAATGGATTAAAAAGTCCAGAGTATCAGTGTGAGACGACAATTTCTGAGAAGAACAGTGATCAGGTTGATAATCCAGTTGTTTCAGAGAGCAGTATTCATTTGGAAGGAGACAAAGCTAGTAGAGTTAATGGGGTAAGAGGCCCAAGAACTCCACCCTCACCACAGTCCCCTGCAAGGTCTTTAGCTAGTGGTAAGGGTGAAAAAGTTGGTTGCACTGAGAGATCATATTCTCCGATCAGTGAGGATGAAATGATTTTTCCCGCTAATATGAATGACAAAGTGAAAGATTCAGTTTCAAGTCAGACTACAGAAAGCAGAACTTGTGTTATGAGGGATAATATGAGTTTGACAGTGAGCATAAACAATCAGAAATCTATGGACAGTCAAAACAGCATGCATCGAGTCATTAAAGTTAGTAAGGGTAGTTCAGGATCTATTAATGACAAACAAGCTCTGGCTGATGATATAGTCTCTGGTTCATCATATGATTCTGAAAATCTCAACTCCTCTGTGATGACTGAAATCATCTGTGATGGTGAGTATTCTCCATCATCTCCAACATCTCCGACGACTCCACCCAAAACTGAAGAGAATTCTACAAATGATAAAAGAAAACGCAAAAGTAAACGTAAACAACGTTTAAATAAGAAATGTTCTAAGTCAAAAAAAGAAGATGATACACAGAATGATAGACTGGTTGAAGGAAGGAAGAGGATACAGCCTGAGAAGGATAGTTACTGTAGTAAGAGGAGAAGTGACTCTTTTGATAGGAGCTGGTCATCAGAGAAAGAATCTCTTAGAGAGTCATCAGATTCAAGAAAAGCGCTTGATGTTTCATTACAGGGCAAAAAAAGGAAGCATTCTTCTGGCAGTGCACATAAAGATATGAAGAGTAGTAAAGCAAAATACGACTCTTTTCCACATAAATGTCAAAGGTCAAATTCTCTGACAGACAGTTCTGAAAGTGTAGACTCTCCGTTTAAAAAGTATAAACCATCAAGTTTAAGTTATTCCATGAATGATAAGAATGGTCCTTTAAGAAGATCAAGAAGTCCGAAATCCTCAAGTGCTGCTATGAGTTCTTTAAGAAGATCAAGAAGTCCGAAATCCTCAAGTGCTGCTATGGGTTCTTTAAGAAGATCAAGAAGTCCTACAACCTCAAGTGCTGCTATGAGTTCTTTAAGAAGATCAAGAAGTCCGAAATCCTCAAGTGCTGCCATGGGTTCTTTAAGAAGATCAAGAAGTCCTACATCCTCAAGTGCTGCTATGGGTTTTTCAAGAAGATCAAGGAGTCCAAAATCCTCAAGTGCCAGTATGGGTTTTTCAAGAAGATCAAGGAGTCCAAAATCCTCAAGTGCTGGTATAGGTTTTTTAAAAACATCAAGGAGTCTGAAATCCTCAAGTTCTGGTATGGGTTCTTTAAGAAGATCAAGGAGTCCCAAATCTTCAAGTACTGTTAAAGGTTTTTCAAGACGATCAAGGAGTCCCAAATCCTCCAAAAGTAAGAATAATTCTCTCAAATGCCCATACAGTTCATCAGATGAAGTGACTGACACTGAGATGTTTAACAAAACTAAAATAGCCAAGCAAGCAACAAGCCAAAGGTCTTCAAACATAAACAGAGCAGGCTGCTCAAGGTATGTTGACTATGATGCAGTTACGAATGATGACCGACAACAAAGCGATAATTATCAAGTTGAACTTCAAAGGTATAAGAGACGTCAGAGTAATGCTGAAAAACTTGAACCTCCTCTCCCGAAGACTATCATAATGACCGAATTGCTGGAATCAGTGCTGGGGGCATACATGATGGAAAATGCCTGGCGCTTGAAGTTAGATGTCGAACTGAATGAAGGCAGCGAGTTACATGCCAGTTTTGTTACGTTAGCACTAGACATTGCTTGCAAAGCTTTTGACATAGATCCAATTCTAGTGGATTCAACTTTCAATATAGATGAAATTTGCTTTGACAACCCTGCAGGAAGTACCAGATTAACTAAGTTCTCAGTGAGTGATGTGCAAACAGAGGTCAAGATAATAGAGCAGCTGGCGATAAAACATCAAAATGAGGTGGCATTGGGGCTTGACACTTCTGGAGTCTCCAGGGAAGACCTTGAAGTGGTCAAGACTGAACTTGGACTGATGCTGAGGCCTGCGCCATTGTTTGGCCGTCCACATTCCCGTGTGCCAGGAGCCCTACTCCTTGATAAAGAAAAGTTTTCATGGTGGACTGTTGGGAAATGCTTCCTGATTCTGCTCCAGCCGATGTCCAAGAAGCTCTTCCTACGTCTTTTAACCCTGAAAAAGGACATACAGCGGTGTACAGACAGAGAAACAAAGTCCAAACTTATTTCTGAGGTTGGTAAATACTAGTCACATGAGCCTCTAGTCTGTAGTTTTTCTAAATGTCTTTTTGCAATCAGAATATTCAGTACTTTCTAAATAAATTGATACCAGATAAAACTATAAACTGCATATAAAGAAAATTTCAGAAACTAATATTTGAAATACAGTCAAACTCACGATAACTGAATTTTTTGGGATGCACTATTTTGTTCTGTTTAAACAAAAACACTGTTTTTCAGTAAAATTCCATATGCTAAGGGTCAACAAGCAGTAAGTGTATGATGTCATACTTCGTTCCTTAAGGTAGTCCTCGTGCCCATCTCAAAATATTATTGAAACTCATTTGGTTTAGTCTCTAAGTACATTTTTGAGCTCTTTTGTGATAATTTATCTTGCGATGCCCAAAATTATCGCATTAAATCAATAATTTGGTCATAATCTGTTCTGCTTAAACATTAACAGGTATTCTTTCTGTCCACTCAAGCAATTGGGTTTGAAGTTTTTTGATTCAGTCCAAAGGATAATTATCAAAGTATTCCACGCATAAAAAATTCATGTTTTACGGTAAAATTTCATAGGCAAGCAGACAACTAGTAGTGAGAGTATGACATCTGTCATTGCCCCGATCAATAAATTTACATTAAGGCAATGATCACACTGAATGATACTTGCTTGATTTGTGCCATACCCAATACCCATTTGCCAGCGCTCATCTTAAAAGATTAGTGAAACACAAGAGGGCTAGTTTCTAAGTACACATTTTTAGAATAACCATCTATCTAGTGTGACACCAGCCAGTCTTTAAGTCAAAAAAACTCTATTCTTTTTTTAAAGAGCATGTCTAAGATGGCCATCAAGTCAATAATTCTGCCAATCAACTTTGTCAAAATTACACAAATCATGTTTTTGCACATATATGCACATACATGCACATACAGAAGAAGACAACCCTGCTGTTATAACGGTTTATTTTTTCATGAATGATTTCTTAAATTATTCAATACTCTATATTGAATATCGACTATAAATTCATAAGGTAGAATTTTGGTTAACTAATCAAAAGTGCACACTATCGTTTTCTTGCATGTGTATAAATTTGAACTCAAGATCTAGGCATTAAAAAGGGAATGTTTGACAATCTTAAAGAATACTTTAAAATACTGTACATAGCTTAAGGAGCAGGTTGATTTTAGGGATTCATTTTAATGTGCGTCACATTTGCCAAAATACTTTCTGAATACGGGTCAATTCTAAACTCTCAAGTAAAAGAAATGGATGTGATGTTTTCTTCATGTTGAACAGGTTATTTGATAATTTGACCTCAATTCTTTACCTTTTACATTTGGATGAAGATATAAGATATTTAAAAATAGATAAGCATATTTTTGTTTGCAGTGATAAAAGAGTTCAGTTTCTTTCAAAAGCAGGCTTTCCATTGTTCCTTCAAAAGGAGGAAATCCTCCAAAATTCCAGTTTCTGTTCTTTTTAAGAAACCATTTTAAAGTTAAGATGGGTTTCTTAAAAGAAAAACAAAATTGGTGCCAAAATCCTCCAATTTCGTGAAATCTCATTGGAAAGCCTGAAAGGGTGAAGGGTGGAGGCATTTTTTCAACCATAATATTTATTATTATTATTAGCCAGAGCATGATTCTCATTGAACAAAGCAAACTTTTATATCTTTGTTTTTCTTCTTTTCAGAGAGACAGCCTTCTTTGTTCTATTATTGGAACTTTAAATTATAAAAGGGAACGGAAGCTGCAAACCCTTAAACACTGTTTCATTGTGGTAAGGAGCTATATACAGTCACGCATTAGCTTTGAAGGCGCCGCAAGGATGAAAGTCTTCAATACCTACTTTAAGTGCTTAGAGAATCATATTCGCATATCTGAAGGTTCACGGTAGTATCTACTGATTCTGTTCCAACAAACCTCCTTTCAACAAAAATTTCTCATCAACGGAACAATAAAAAATTATATCTTTTTAGTTTAAGTCCTTAGAAAATTACTGGTTGTTGTGTTGTAAGAATACAGGTGAATTCACTTATAACAAATTCGCTTTTAACGAATTCTCAGATATAACGAACAAAGTAAACACTACTTTAATATATCCCTCTTTGTGTCATTAAAATATATTTCTTATATCGAACTACGATTTCAAAGACATCACTTATAACGAACAAGAATTAAAGAAACCGTTGAGCAAAATCAATAATAGTTAATCAGTTTGGTCACTATTTAATGAAGCATGATAGCTGTTTGCAATTCCTGTGATGTTATTATTATTGTCTCATGTCATGAATTTGCATCATAATTGTTTCAATAGTCCGTGCCACTGTGATTGACTGAATTATGACCGCGCAGTGAGGAGTGTGGACTTACGAATTAGGCGGGTGACACATTTGACAATTGTTAATAAATGCATGTCTTACATTGTCTTATCACTATCGGATGTCATCAAGTGTAGACGATTTCTCATGAGTTCACGCGTACACGTGCACCGCAGGATATGATGCATGGAGAGGGGAGTTTTGTTTTGGTCTGGTACATATCAATGGGTAACAATCAATTACTTTGTTCCTTTTCACTCTGAAGATGTCGCCACCTAAGAGAAAGACGCTCACGTTTAAGGAGAAAGAGAATATGTTAAAAGAAGTGGATGAAAACCGTACCCTAATTTCAGAGTTTTTATATAACGAACTATCGCTTATAACGAACATTTCTCTGTTTCCCAAGCAATTCGTTATAAGTGA
>JAUUEB010398308.1:0-12162 GCA_032362205.1 Clione limacina
ACCTATTCTAAGTGAAAGAAACTAATATTTTTTGTATATCCCTGATATAATCAATTAAAATAAAAAAAATCCCCTTTTCTGGAATAAAAATCAGGGCATTAAAATCAAAAAAATCGCTTGATTATAATCAAGCCACCAACCCTGACTAAAACAAACTTGTACACAGTATGCACTCTATGAATTTAACACTCTTCATTTCTATCTAGTTTAAAGCTGTTTTTTTATATTTTACATGTGTCTGGAATTTTGCTTGCTGAGGGTCTTTGTTTATCCATAACAATTTTTATTTTTATTTACAGTTTGAAACCTACGAAAGCTGGATTGCATTTCGCTTGAAAGACAACAAGAGTGCAAAGAGGCTGTGGAAGATATCTGTGGAGCATCATTCATTCTTACGGTAGGTTTTTTTCTTGAAAAATATTTTCATACATCATATGTTAAAACACTACAGCATGATGGATAATCCTTATTGAATCTACTACCTAAAAGACAGGCGGCATCAGGTCTGATTATTTCTCAGCTAGCAACTATCTCTGCAGAGAAGTCAATGTTAACCATGAGTAGTGGTTGCCTACTTGGTAACCAAAACAGAATGAGAGTGCATACATTGCTCGGAATTTAAAATTGGTTATGAGTCGTCCTTTTCTTCTCAATATAATGAGTGGTCTCATATAAACCAATCGCAAACTTGCTTTCCGGTTGTCAAGAACCATCATGCAAATCTGTTAAAAAAATCTGTTAAAACTTTTTCTCACAGCTCAACAGAAAAATGTTTCACCTCTGTTCACTTTCCAAACAAAATTAGATACAAAATGCAAGGAATCGCCTGACATACCTATTTACTGATTTACTGGACTCTATTGATACTCTAAATCTGATTGCTAGTTTTTCAGCCTGTGCAGATAGTTTCTATTATTATCAATACCTTTGAAATTCTTCTTATTCAGAAACCTTTAATCAAGTAGCTTTTGTTTTCTGTTATCAGCCTCGTTATGGTAGAAACTTTAGTCAATAGAAAAAGAAGCTACTGGGCTGCAAGGTTAGAATATTTTGCCCATTATTACATTTTAGTGAATTGTTCATGGCTCAGTAACAACAAAGCAGAAGATGGTTCTCTTTGAAGGGAGTTCAATAGAACTGTAGAACTAAAACTGGAGGGGATTGTTAAAGAATTTGGAGAACCAGCTATTGTATTGTATCGCATGTGATAGCATTGGCACTGCAGACAAGTTTTAACTGTTGCAATAAAAGCATCATACAGGTGTCTATTCAGAAACGAGATTGTTATGTTCAAAGACCAAAACATGTGTCTCAAACATTTGAAATGAGTTGTAAATAAGCTTTAATACTTATTAACTTAAAGTTATTTTAACTAAACAGTGACACATAACATAAGTTAAAAAAACACATAGACTGGATTTGAACACTACAATGAGATTTCTATTCTTGTTCTCATAGAGCTGAATGGCTCTGATCTACATAACCTCAAGTGTATTGTTTTATATTTCTTATTCCAATTGTTCTTGTTCACTTTCCCTTAAGGTTAAGATCAAGTGAAGATGCGAAGCAAAGGAATGGTTTCCCTAGATATGGCTCAAAGTATCGCTATTCTGGGCGCACACTTCATGAAACACGCCTCAATGCTTCAATGGCAGATCGCCCTAGCAAACAGTTTGAACGCACACACAGTAGACAATCTCTCAATTCTGTTTTGAATAATAACAGAGCACACCGCAGCAGGGATAACTGTAAGTATTTTTTATTAATTTGCATATTTTCAAAGGTAAAAATTTTTCTTGTCAGTACAAAAGTAGAAAGTGCTGATTTGAAAGAAATTGAAAATAGAAAAAAAATGATTAATATTGCTATCGTTATAAGGACAACCATCTATATGAGTAGTATAAGGAATGTAAACAGATTTTAGTATTGTTGCATACAGTATGTAGAATTAATAAATCATGTGTCAAAATACCTGTCAAACATATTTGTTTTCCTGCTTTTCAAGTTCTGGTTCAAGTTTGTCTGAGGTTCTATACACTGAACACAACATTTAAATCAGACATTTTTTACTATCACATAATTCCGAATTGACTCAATTAAAATGAAATTAAGAAACTCAAGAGTTATGTGAGTCTAGTGTAATTAATAGTTCTGTCTAGAATGATTTGGTTCTGTGAACATGGTTAGGTTGAATTTTGGGAATGCTTGGTAATTGCTTCTCATAAGCTAACTTTTTTTTAATTAAATATAAATGTAGCTATTTCTGTTTGATTTTGTGGGTAATAATCTGAACAGATACTGTCAGTGCATATTGGCATCAAATAAAAATCCTTGTGTTCTTTATTTGCTTATTTTTCACCAAACTCTCTGCATTCTATAGCATTTTTAAAAACCTAAAAAGACCAATCTTCAGAATTGAAACCTGAGCAAGAGTCAGGGTTATTTATTACTTCAACCAGAATAAAAAGTGATCAAGTGTATTATCTTTTCAACATCAGTGAGTGATCCACACAGTCAAAGAAAGCTCCTCAATATGTCATTTGATGCAGCCAGAGATGAGTACGATCGACACCGGGCTCCTGATGATCGGCATCGGGCTCTCAACAATGACGAGTATGACCGACACCGGGCTCCTGTTACGAATAATGTCAGACTAGCTCCAGATGACAGACTAGCTGAAGGCAGAACACCACTACAGTCTCCTATGCCTAATGAGGAACCACCCAGATTTGACACGAGAGAGATCATCAGGCATAATGGTAAGCTTAAGTGTATTTTTTTCTTATCTGCTGTGTCAGATTAGGGTAGAAAAGTGATGTGCCCCTGATGCTAAATCCCTCCCCCCCCAAAAAAAAATTGAAGGGCACTTTGCGGCTCAATCTTTTAGTATGTAGCAGATATTGCCAAATCACACTTTAATGAGCTGTGAAAAAGCGTAACAGCACAAATGGTTCCATTCAAACAGACAGTGTTACACTGTTCCTTTTTTTTTCACCCACACACCTTGCCCTATTGGACCACTAAGAAAACATGTGTATCAAATCAAATTTTCATAGATGTTGGTTGGCCCTGGTTTTTACTATTATGGGTTGTAAAATATAAAAGATTAGGGTACAGTCTAACTTGTTGACAATTTTTTGCTTAAATGGAACAAAAACCTGACTCTCGTTTATTTCCTCTTTCTATCCTTGTTAAAGAAAAACCTGCAAAACAACAGGAAGATACCTGTTAATGTTAAACGGAACGAATTGTGACCAATTTATAAATTTTATACGGAACAAAATCATGCTTCCCAAAAAATTTGTTTAAGCGAGTTTGACTGTATTATGTTCCAGGGAAATTGTATGTTTCTCAACTGCTTTATCAAAGAGAAGGAGTCATAATAAGATGATGAAAGCCAAGAAACAAAACCAAAAAGTTGTGATCTTTTGTAGCATATCAAATTACCTTCTTTACATCTTTCTCTTCAGTGTAAATTTAAATGTAATCATCTCCTTTTTCCATTTTCCATCCAGGACATGAGGAGGATGGTCTAGAAGATAGATTACCCTCAGTGCCACATGACTTGCCTAGAGACAGGATGTCTCCCAGAGAAGAAAGAAGAGCCTCCCCAGTTCAGGCAAGAAGAAATTCCCCAAAAGAAGTCTGCAGGGAGTCTCCTAAAGACGAACGGAGATCAGTATTCAATCATGAATCAAGCAGAGCTGTGGCCAACGAGCTTGCTGGGATTATGGCTTCTAAAAGACGTAACTCTGAAGAGGTTAGAGAGCCTAGTCTCCACGCCAGCTTAGATTCCATTGATTTACAAGAGGAGGACAGAGTGCCAAGAAATAAACCAGATGTTGCTCCCAAACCAGGAAAGCCCCAAGTTGCAAAGGTAAATAAGTAGACTTGTTGTTGACTATGAGCCTCTGGGTCTTCTTTGTGGTTCTTCATGTTAACTACCAATTTCAGATATCAATCATTCAATTGTAATTAAACATTCTTTACAGGGCGACTGCCAATTATTTATCCCCCCTCCCCTGGAAATGGGTTAATGATGCCCTATAGAAATGAAGTATATGCCCCTGGACTTTTCCTGAAATATCCCCTCTGTAACCAAATTTTGGAAAGGCTGGTCCTAAGAGTATACCTATTTCAATCACAGTATACCAGGAATACAAAAAAACCCAGATAAAACACATACATGGGTTGAAAAGACTACTACAATTTTAAACGGTTAGCTATTATATCACTTTTTATAAACCTTGGAGAAAGGGTGAAGTCTAAAGATGTTAAAATTATAACAATTGGTGTTGACACAATTTCACAATATACAGACGAGGAAATTCAGTCTTCTTCCAGATTTTGGACCCTTTATTACAGCATACTGCCTACTTTTGCATGTTATTGAGTTACTGAATTTCTAACTTCTGAAGACAATTATGTTCATTCAATGAGATTAAGTTATATTTGTTTTCCCTTTTTTCCTCTATTTCAGAAGCCAGATAAACCACCTAAACCAGAAAAGGCTCCCAAACCTGAAAAAGCTCCTAAACCAGAAAAGGCTCCCAAACCTGAAAAAGCTCCTAAACCATCAAAGAAAGAAAAAGATTCAAAGAAAAAAGATAAAAGTCCTAAGAAGGAAGCAATGACAGAGGTCACTCTATAGGCAGCTTGTCGTTAGGATAATATTTTAAAACTATTATAATTGTGGATAGGAATCATACGTTCTATTTCTGCAACAAAAATTCTGGTAATACATCTATGAGATAAGTGTTATTTGGTTTTAATTTGCTTTTACCTTTTAAAAAGTCATTTTTAAATTTCTTTCCTTTTATCACTTCGATTTTTATCTACAATGTTGAATTATTTTAATAATGAGAAGTATTTCTATACAAACATTGTGATATGCTGGTTTGGGGGATAATAGGAATAGGCAAACTGTAAAAGAAGCAGAGACATCGGCGAGCCTCTTTTCATTACCTGATTTTTTAAGAGCTCACAAGTGAAATAGATAGAAATTAACAAACTTACATTACATATGTTAAAGTCAAACTACTTAAACAATTTGTTCACATTTGTCTGGTTTAAAAGTAACAAAGATAGAGAAATGAAAAAAAGGAGTCCGGTTTATGTCCTGATTGCAAAAGCTCTGCTCAACCGTGTTCGGTTTAAATGAGTTAAACTGTATTTGTAAAATAATCTGTTAGATTAAATAGATTACAGAATATAAGATTTATTCTCTCATCTCCCTTACCTGCCCACATAAATAGATCCACATATTTGAATCGTCACTTTCTTCTCTTGAAAATTCAATCTTTAGCCAAGAGCTTTGTCTTTAAACATAGGTGCAATATATTCAAACTATTTTTGAATAATGTATAGACTGGCTGAATTGTATTTTTTGTTAATCTGAAACGGTAATGAGAATGAATTAGTCATGAGATTAAAGAATCATTGCAATGTTGAAGGCCTTCTTCTACCTGCACTGGCTGCTTTCTTTGCCTTAGAAACATTAAATGGCAGCTGCTATATTCCATTGTTAATTATTGTATTTTACACAAGATTTCATTTTTATAAGAACAATCCTCGCGTTGTGTATCTATCATACATTCCATAATATTATATATAATTCAGCTTTATGAAATGTTTTTTTTTATTGTTTACAAAACTTACATGTCAAATCCATTTGTGAGACGTATGATTGTGTTATGTTGGTTTTTAAATTAATTGACTCTTCGTGGATGCCTGCTACCGACTGTTTAAAGGATGTGCTTTTATTGTGTTCACAAATAGTGTTGTAAAAAGTAAATCTACGTCATTTGCTCACAAAGGTTTCATTTTTATTTCAAGCACATGTTGAGTATTATTCGGTCATTATTTTTAACACTTGTCATTTTTGTTAACATTGTTTATTTTTTCGAGAATCATTGTTGTAATATTTGGTTTATAAGACCCTCTTACCTTTTTGTGTAGTAAAAATGCTTATGGGCTGTAATAATCAATGTTTACAATGATACAGATGTGAGAGAGAAAAGCAGTATATGGAATAGAAATCTATAACCCAATCTGATGTTAAATAATTGATAAGGAACATGTGTTTTAAGGTTAATATTCATGAACCATTTTTGATTTCCAAACCCATTCTCTTGTCAAGAAAGGAATCTTTGACTTTTTGTCTAAAATAAGAGACAAGGAGGACTAAGAAGAAAAAAATTGATGTGAAAACTACTGGCAGAGAATCTGATAAGTATTTAATCTCAAAAGACCAAAACATGATTTGTGGAATGATACTGATGAATATTAAACTTTTGTTCCAGATATTTTTTACACCATGTCTTTGTATAGCTTAATTTTATACTCTTCTGTAGCTTATGATCACAAGAATTTATCAGGACATTTTATTATCAATGTAAAACTTTGTAAGATATAAGTGATCATACTTTCTCCTGTTTACTCAGGCTTTAAAATATAAATCAGATGTTGCTCTGCTTGCTGACTTTATGATCTTCAAAGCCTCTTACTTGCCAAGTTGGTAGAAAGGGGACAAAATAATTTATAATGAGGATACTGTCATTCTAGCAGTCTTGATATAGAATAGTACCCTTGCCTCTGAAGTGTTGCCGTTTGGTCAAAGGGAAGAACCAAAGTGCAACTAAATCAAGTGTGTAAAGCAGTAAAGCAAAACCAGTCGACTAACAAAAATTTACTTTGTTCTATTTAATAGCAAAGGAACAACACTTCTATAATGCCATTTAATCACATTAATGCCTACAAGTATTGACCACTTTTAGTAATAATGATCATTTACCACATTAGTATAGTTTTCCATTCCATATTAAGTTGTCCCATGATTTTCGCAGACTGTTTCTGTTCTGCTTCCCGCCCCCGGTTTGGGACCCATAGGTTCGGGCTCGCCTAGGTGCCTACCCTAGGTCTAGTCTGTTATGTACATGACACAGCCCCGTGAAACGAGCCTAATGTTAAAAAGTAATGATAGTCTTGTGCTAGACATGACTTTTTATAGCTGTAAAATGAGATGTGTTTGAAATTGACAAATCATTGTTTTAATCAACAGTCTATTGTTTAGCTGCTTTCCTTGTACAATTTGTAAATACAAATATGAAAGAATCACCATGTACGTTTTTCATGGTTGTGCTTTTATATTTTCTGAAATATGCTTATGAATATATTGCTTTGCTTAATCTTGCATCATTATAATATGTCTTCAGAATGGAGAAATATCAAATTTGTCCATTCTTCTGACCAGATGTTAGTGGAAGTATATGACTTATTGCACATGTATGATAATTTGTGCTGATCAGATTTGTTTTACGTTACTAAATTCATTATATATGGCATCTATTTAATATATGTAACAAACTGTAGGGAACAATATTTTAGTGTAATTATTTATTTTGATGGAAGTAAGGATTCCATGATAAAGGCCAAAGTTGATGCATAATGGTAAAGTTTTTTTGAACCTGTAATAGAAAGAATCATGCAGTTTTCTTTTTAACCAACAGGGTTTATTCTCATATTTTGTGTACATTTTCTTTGAATGTAAAAGTACATTGCTTACACATACCTATAGCAGTAAGCTGAAGTCTTTTTTTAGCTGACACTTTTTTTCATTATTTTAAAAAGTACATGAAGAAATGTGATGTTCAGTAAATTATTTTTTGATTTAACTTAATTTTAACACCTTATTAAGGTTTGCCAGAAGTATGATATCGTTAATGTTTATATAACTTTATGCTAACTAGAATCTTGATGTTTTTGTGAAAGATACCCTCATTCCTACAATTTAGTAATGATTGTGCTAAAGCTTTCACTAACTTTGGATCAAAGAAAAAAGACAACGAATCTACATAAGAACTTGTTTTTTTTCCTTAGGTTTATGAGTATCAGAAAGTTAGTTGCGCTTAAACTTCATTATTCTCAAAAATTCATTCAGCATCAAAACAGCCAAGGTAGTTAGGGCCCTTTCTTTTTAGAATTTTTTTTGTGCTTTGTTTTCACACAACTGTTTTCACACAAACTGTGTTATTGGTAAATGATTTGATATTCTCATTACATTAAACTTTTTTGTATTATTCTTGGGAACAAAAACACGTTATAAGACATAACTTGAAACATGTGCTTAGATGATTACATATACTTAAAGTCTTGTTAGTAATTCTTAAACGTAAAAAAATGCTTAATATGCTTATTGGCTAACATATAATTTAAACACAAACTTGAACTTTGTACACTATTGTTTGCACTTTGTTACCACATGTACTTCTCAAAAAAACTTTCTTCTAGTCTCTAGGTACTCCTTTCTAGTGTTTCACATGTGCCACAATATTATTGGTTTTGTATGTGTTGTTGTTAGTTTGTTTCAGTGTTATTTTCTATGCATCTTTAAAGATGGTTTTAATTAAAACAAAAAAATTTACAAAAACAAAAAAGTATGAATTATAATACTGAAATATATAATTTTGTTGTGAGAGAAATCACAATTTCACATATCTGATACTGAAAAGTGTTCAAGTTATGCTAATTGCCAACTAACGAATTTTAACATTTCACTAAATTCTCAGTTATTTTTAAGAATGATAACAAATTCTGAATTGACCTCACACCTTTTACACAAGCTTTGACATATACACACATGCCACATGCAATTCCTTTTCTAATCTCTTTTTGATAATCCATTTATATTTTTATTGTTTTTGAAAATCTTTATACAGTAAACATCGCTTAAACCGAAATCCATAATACTGATCTTTTGTTTAGATTTATAATAAAAAAAAGTGAAAAGATCAAGAATTATGTAGGTTCAGCTATAGTTTGGGATAATGTGTTTTTGTGTAGTTGTTTATTTGCTGTAGTTAGTTGCGTTGCATCATGTCAAGCATGTTATTAAAAATTCATCGACCATTTCATGAAAAAGACCATGAATACAATGCCTCTCTTCTTTGAAACTATATATGTATTAAGGCAGAATTAATCCTAGTTAGGAAACTTTGATTGTATGTAGTATGAAATTCCCCCCACCCCCTTGAGACTTGAACAAATTTTGGGAAGGTTTTCAAGGGGTAACTTATGGTAAAGGAGAAAAAACTAGAATGAACAGGGAAGAATTTCATGGGGTCACTTATGGTAAAGGAGAAAAAACTTGAATGAACAGGAAATGTTTTCAAGGGTTCACTTATGGTAAAGGAGAAAAAACTAGAATGAATAGGGAAGGTTTTCAAGGGGTCACTTATGAAAAAGGAGAAAAACTAGAATGAACAGGGAAGGTTTTCAAGGGGTCACTTATGGTAAAGGAGAAAAAACTAGAATGAACAGGGAAGGTTTTCAAGGGGTCACTTATGATAAAGGAGAAAAAACTAGAATGAACAGGGAAGGTTTTCAAGACTTGGGGAGGGGATTTTTCCAGATTCAGCAGGATCTGATGATATTTTGGGCTGTATTGTACCCTTTTTGTCTTCTGATGTACTGTAAAGACATCTTCACTGTGCAGACTTTTGTTTCGATACTCTTTGACAGTGTTGAATTCAATGAAGAGTTTCTAAAGGATGTGTACTCCCATGTTTTTGAGGAACAACTTCTTGCAGCGACACTTAGGACAGCGCCAGGTCATAAATCTTTTTCAGCCAGCAATCATCAGTTCTTCTTTCTATGTGGTCGAATCACCTCATTTGCCTATGTTGCAGCACATCCATGATTGGTTTAACACCAAGCTGGTTCCTCATTGTTGAAGTCTTTGCAGGAGACACTGCCCATCCAGCGGATCATTTACATCTTTTTTTGGTGGATCTCTGTATATCATCAGCCTTTACAGGCCAAGTTTCTCCACAATAAAGCATGACGTTTTTGACGTAGGTCTTGTACAGTGCTCCCTTTATATGAAGTTAGATTGCTCTGTCTGAAAAAAGTTCTTGATCCCACATACACCCTTCTTTTCTATTAGAAATGTATTAACCTTTTCATCTTAACTTGACTTTTACTTAAGCTTTCTTGTTCATGTTGTTGTGCCTATTCTATTTATTTGAAAATGTATAGAGTTAAAAAAGCAATCACTTAGTTTTTTTGTTTTGTTTTTAGTTTCTCTGTATGTAAGTCTATTTTAGTCATGATTACAAGCTCATAGTTCTTATATTTTTAAATGGTTCTTATTTGAAAAAAATAGAGGAGGAATTTTTGTTTATTTAACTGAATAAACTGTGTGTTTATTCACATTGCGTGGCTACCTTTTATTTGAAAAACAGCAAATATAAATGAAAGTAAGAAGACTTGTATGAGGTGAAACACTAAATCTACAACATTCTTTTTAGAATTGGGTAGAGCTCAAAGATGACAACAGTTGGCAAGATTTAGTAAATGGTTCAACATGTATGAACACATTTTTATTCAGTAAACGATTTACCATTTTTTATCTTGAATGCCACTTAAAACTCTAAGAAGTGTTGTAGTTTTTTCAGTTAGTTTTACTTCACACATTGTGAGGGAATGGAAACAAAAAGTTAAATTTGTTGCAAACCTTGGTTGTAATGTTCTTATTATTTCCTGGAATTTTTATGTCAAATAAAAGAAAGTTACCTTGTGACTGCTATTTCTATCCCAGGAAACATTTTATAATAATAACTATATTCAATATGACTATTTGTCATCCTGCCATCTTATCATTTATATCAACATGTTTATGTACACATTTGACACATTCCTCATGACCATTGTAAACTGAAAAATAAACATCAAACTATACAAAAGATATCCCTATGTCATTGTTTCTTTTTTGTAAAGGTTTCTATAAAAGTTATTTCTGATGATAATGGTAATATTTCTCTTAAATGCCATTTAAGCATTATAAATAAAAGCTAAATAATGAAGCCAGAAAATGGCAGTTGCTTCGTCGAATTTAAGTTAACTCCAACACCAAATTTAAGCATGTAAAGCAACCGAAAATGTCCCAATATACGTGTTGAATCATTCAAGCTGATACAGTAAGAATTAAATTAGCAAAAACCTAAGTGTTACCTGAAAACCAATACCAAGGCTGTCAAAAGGCTTTTCCTTAATTTCATCAAATACGTTTGACCAATATAACTGGATGAATGTGAAATGTTGAATTTCATCATTATTAGCCAACTAATTTAAATTGGAAACTAACACTACACTGTCTGACATTCCATGTCCTCACAAAGGACAACAATCCATGTCCTCACAAAGAATGACAATCCATGTCCTCACAAAGGAAAACAATCCATGTCCTCACAAAGGACAACAATTAATGTCCTCACAAAGGACAACAATCCATGTCCTCACAAAGGACAACAATCCATGTCCTCACAAAGGACGGCAATCCATGTCCTCACAAAGGACAACAGTTAATGTCCTCACAAAGGACAACAATCCATATTCTCACAAAAGACAACAATCCATGTCCTCACAAAGGACAACAATCCATGTCATCACAAAGGACAACAATCGATTTCCTCACAAAGGACAACAATCCATGTCCTAAAAAAGGATGACAATACATGTCCTCACAAAAGATGACAATCCATGTCCTCACAAAAGACAACAACTTATGTCTTCATAAAGGACGACAATCCATGTCCTCACAAAGGACGTCAATGCATGTCCTCGCCAAAATAGAAGTGTATTCACTTCATGTAAAGCCTATTATCTGCGTTCGATTTCTGTCTGCTAGGTTCCGAAATATATGGTTTTTTTTTTATTATTGCTCAATTAAAATACCAATAACTCCCGAACTTTTATATAGTCAGAATCGTTTTAACTGCACACACGTAAGCCGAATTTTCGCTTAAACGGAACAAAACAGTTTTTGTCCACTCTTGATCTTTCTTAAAGAAATATGCTTAAACGTACATAAAAAAAAAACGTCGGTTGGTGTTAAAACGGAACGAATTACGACAAAATATCGATGTAATGCGATAACGTATCGTAAAAAAGCACCAATATTTTACTAAGAGACTAACCCAAATGCGTTCCTCTTGTATTTTGAGACGGGCATAAGTGTGACTGTTGTCAACATTAAGGAATAAGACCGTCGTACACCCACTGTTTGTTGACGCTAACACATGTAATACTAGCGGATTTACCCGGCGTTTGATCTCAAATCAATTATACCCTTACGTCGGTAATAGCAGCCTACAAAATGTTTTG
>JAUUEB010398419.1:0-12161 GCA_032362205.1 Clione limacina
AAGCTTCATACTATAGTGTCTCAAATAGAAGGGGTTGTGCGAATAGAAGGGGGGGGGGGTCCCTGTTCAAAATTTGTCAATAGAAGAAGGGTGCTAATAGAAGGGGGTGCACCTTGGTGTAACCGAAGGTTATTTCAGCAAAGCGGTTGGACATTATCTTAATACCCTTAAATTTTTAACTATTACTAGTATGTAACACAAAAAACAAGGGAATAATAAGTGTAGTAATGTAATTAACATTTATTGAGTAGTAGTACTTTTTATTGACTAGATTTGGAATGTGTGTAACAAAAAATACTAACATGAACAGTAACATGATTTTTTGAGTCTTTTTAATCTCAATCCAGTAAAATCCAATAGAAGGGGGTGCAAATAAGCTGCGGGGGGTGGGAACATTTCCCTAAAATTAATAGACGGGGGGTCCTTCTATTTGAGACACTAGAGTATGTATTGACAAATGAATAATTAAGCAAAAGAAAATATTTGCATTTATAAATGGTGATATTTTCTTTTACTTATTTATTCATTTGGTAATACATATGAAGCTTATTTCTTAACAAGAAAAAGTTTATTTTGTTCACAACTGTGATTGACTAACTGAGTATTATAGATGAGTTACACATGTTGTTTTAATACTGTAATACTTTTAATGTTAATACTTTGCTGTAAGACACCATCGATCATGTTACTTAAGAGAAAATCTTCAACTTAAGTTATACAATTAAAGTTTGTTTAGATTGATATGATCTTTAGCTATTACTCATACTTTTGCATTTTTTGCCACACATAGGTTTAGCGTTGATCTCAATATTCAAGACTTTATAAAAAAAAAACTGATATTTATTTAAGGTTGAAACTTGAAGGTCAAATCCCTCTGAATCCCCAAGATAACAGAGAATAGTTGAATCTCTGGATTCAAGAGTGCACTAAAACATAGCGCTGTTCAAAAATAAAATGTTTGAGGAAACTGTAACAATAATAGTTTTGACAACTAGTTTTATAGTTGTAATTAGCTGTGATTGATCTAAGCAGTTTATTAAGACATTTAATTCAGTCATTTCTGTTAGGCACTAAATGTGTTTCTCATAGTAACATGTTAGGCATTCTATGCATATTAGTCCTTTTTTATGTATATAGTCTACCGATACAAACTCACTGAATTAAATATCAACTTACATTTCAAATCAACAGTTTTCAATATTGAAGACCATATAAAACGAATGTCGTCTGCACATAAGTTGGGTAGTTTAACGAAAAAACACAACTGAAAATTAACTTTTTCTTCATCCACAGAGTCATTATATCATTCAAACAGACCATGGCAAAACCGAATAAAACAAAGGGCACATACAAAAATATATATAAACTGGCGTCCAAAAGAAAGTAAATACTTTTGCTTCGTTAATAAAAATGTAACTACATGGACTAAGCAGTTGGTATTCAATAAAAGGGAAAAAGAGTAGTTTCCCAAACCATTAATTTAAGAAACAATTGTTTTCAACAACAGGATCACTTTCTGCACGTGCATATGCAAAAAAAACTTTTTTGTTATCTATAACCAAATTGGTGGTGAATTTTCATTTCTACTGTGCACATCAACAGTTGTACGTCAATGGCTACAGATTCACATTATTCTGTTCTTTCTTGGTTACACCGATACATTAAAAAAAGAAATTTAAGAAATTGAAAACTTCTCACTTATTCTCAAACTTTATTAAAAAAAGATGTGTGTGTACATACCTTCTGTTTCAGGGCAAAAAGGTGCAAAGAAAAGTGAATAAAATATGAAATCCATAACATTACGTAGGAGAACAAGACATTGCTGGACTCTGTACTCACCTGATATATATTATGTGAGGTATTTTTGAAGGGACAATTAAAAGACATTATGTGAGATTTATTTGAAAAGAAAACAATCGACCTGGAAGAGGCAAGAAGGGACGCAACAAGAAAATGTTCAATAGGCATGCAAAAACAAGTCATCAGCCATTTTCACGCCGTGTTGAAATTTGTCATGGGCAATATTGCTCAGGCATGTGCTTCAAGTTCTATGTGAATTTTGTCGCTGATTTTTTTAAAATAAAATGTTATTCACAATTAAATTATGTAAAATGTGACAACAAGAATATAAAACTTGTTATTAGTGTCTGGTGTCTAAACACATATAACGTTTAATTTGAATCGTATTGCATTACTTGTGTTTTACACGTTTTTAAATGACTTTTTAAAATGTAACCTATTTCGTTTTTTCTAAATTAATTCATTTTTATTGGAAAAAAATGTAATAAAAGAAAATACAGTTGTCAATAAAATTATGGGGGAAACTTTTGTTGTCACGAGTTATCACAGTCTTGTATACTTTATTAATATGCTGAATCATTATTTAAGAACATACATTTAGGCAAATAAGTTATTGACAAGAATATAAGTAGATATATTGTCAATACTTATAAAATTTATCATACTCAGTTATATTTTATTTTCACTCTCAATCGATTAGTCCAGCAAATCTGAGCTGTTTCTCCCGCTTATGTTGTCAACGTGTGTTATGAATAGATGGGTAATTGGGCCTTATCAGAACACGTCAAACTAATGAGTTTGGATAGGACAGTTCAATCATTGCCCATCAATTGAATTTGTTAGAAATTAGAAAGAGGGTAGAAGAGAATCTGCTGAAAGAATTATTTTTGGAGATATAGGACAGTGTATAAGAAAAGAATGTGTCAGAGTGGAATTATGTTGCTGATATTTTTTCATGAAATCGGGGTGGAAATGTCAAAGGGGCTGAAACAATTTTACCATTAGAAAAGAATTGATGGATTTATTAGTTAAATTAGTATATTTTCATGGTAAGGTTGTATATGATCGCAAATTAGTTATTAAAAGATAAAAAAAATACATTTTATAACAAACTTAGTGCAAAAAGTTAAGCGAAATACTATACAAATGTGCAACTGTCTCAGATGTTCACCAAAAGCGGAAGAAACATATTGACACGTCGTCATTAATTTTTCATTATCTTAAATTTGCTTATCAATAGATTCAGAAACATATTCCAACCTTCTGAGCCTTTTTTCAGATTATGAGCAACATTAATCTGAGCGATGATCTGAAGGTTTTTACCTAAATCCTGGTCGACTAGTATTCAGTGAAAGAAGAGCTAAGACAAACTCTTAGGTTTCATGTGAACCTATTTATTATTGTTGATAAAACAAACTGTAAAACGTCTAAATATACGACGAAGATTAAATTTTATAACAAAGACAAAGAAAAAACGTTGCCGTTTTTTGTAAACGTGGAATGGGCGATAGAAGATTTTTATTTGGTGTTATACCATATAATGGTGTATTCAATTGACTTTTTCATTTCTGCTATTGCACGAGTGTCTTTTTTCTTTCCCGAAGGACACATCTCCAGTCTAGCTATCAACGACGCCACAGAACCTCCTTATTATAATACTATCTTCACTTATCTCATTTTAAAAGACATCTTTTTAATTTAATTTTGTTTAACAAGGTAATAAAATATAATTTCTATCAAGCGGGTAGTTATGCTTCATTAATAAGAGATATAAAAACATCGCTATTGGTTCATTTATAAGTCGGCATTATCACATTTCAGTTGAAGCAGACGACGTTTAGAACAGCTTTTATTGATTTACTTAATTTAGTTTGTCTGCGACTGCAATATGATGAGGTTTAGTGAATAAAACGTTAATTTTTAAATTGGTAGAACTGTTCTAGGGACCAAACTGCTTCCAGTCACCAATTACTTTAATGAAAATAACCCCTTTTTATCTTGGAGGATCGGATAATCATTGTGAGGCCTTTTGTTTTACATGAGAGACTTGTTAACGTCATGTTTCATTTATATTGATGATATTTGAAAGCTGGAAAGAGAGAGTTAAACAATTATGTGCGTAAAAGAGTGAGTGTGTGATTAAAAGAGAGAGTAAGTGCGTAAATATGTGAGTCAGTGAGTGAGTTAGGGAGTGAGTGCGTGGGTGGGAGGGCGGATGTGTGGGTGAGAACAAGAAGAAAGCCACACCAAAAATTGACATCACCAAAATTTCCTAACCTGACAAAAAAAAGAATTTTTCTACCTACTGACATTTTCATGCCAGTCTATAAGGGCTAAAAATGCTGTGAATCACTGGAATCGCTAAGAGACAACATTTACAAGTGTGCTATCTACACGTTTGGCAAGAAAGAGCACTAAAACAAAGACTGGTTCGAAGCAAACATCCCCTAGTTGGAACCTGTACTGGATTCTAAACAAACGTAATGCTTAATATGTTGGCTACTCTTTTCGCCGACTGCAATAGCTTAGCGACGCCACAGAGTCGACGGGCAGAATTTTTTGAAGCACAAAATTTAGTTGATTAAGAGCTCCAACCCGCAGTGTTTTTGGTGATAGAACGTCACTTTTACCAACTTAGCTATAGAGCCTCTATGCATAAGAGAATAAAACAGGCCTCAGAGAAACAAATCAGGAAATATGCTCCATGTCAAAGGCAGGTGAAACTCTCAAAGAAAAAAAGAACAATTTGGAAAGGCTTGTGGAGCACCACGCAAACACATTGAATACGGATGCCCTGTTCAGTATTTGGAATTTTCCAGGTATCGATTCCTTTGACAGTAAATCTACCACAAATGAGGTCAGTAATGTCACAGAGTACCTCAATTGCGGCAAGTCTCGTTGTCAATATGTATTACCCCAGAGGTTATCAAATAACGCAAAAATGCAATCCTGGATCTTCTCCATGAACTCCTCTGTCAATGTTAGGTAGAGGTGCCACAAGACATGCCGGACGCCAAGTAGTAACACTATACAAAAACAGAGGTAAAATGCGGGTTGAGATCTCAGATATCTACAGCGTACATGATCGTTTCCACCATGCAAATCTAAGAGAAGTGCAACGAGCAACAGGTATTTTGTACATTGCTGTCAATGACCTCACGAAAGCATTTGACCTTGTCAGCAGGACGGCCTTTTCCGGGTTCCTAAACAGAGTAGCTGCCCACCCCAGCTCCGTAGTATCATTTTCTATTTCAGAAATACATGTAAGGGGTTATCAGTTTTGATGGCGAAACATCAGCTCTCTTGCTAGTACATTGTACGGGTGAAATAAGATCTGACTTTAAGCATTGAAAAGACACATATTTTGGGTCAAATTGTCCGCTCAAAGCTAAATCCTATTTCCAAGACAATAAATTCCTGAAAGCTGTTGATGACTTCACATATCTTGGTTCTATTATCTCCTCAAATATGTCAGTAAACTCAGCGATAACCAGGTTAATCACCAGGGTTGTTGGAACTTATGGCTTAACTTAACAAAAGAGTTTGGAAAAATAAAAATGTGACAACAAAAGATGAAAGCATACGAGGCGTGCGTCCTCAGCACTCTTCGCTGACGATGTGGGTCATGGAACACATATGTACACCAAGAACTCATTGGCACCAACTTAGAAGCAAAGTCCCCAAAACTGCAGCTCTCGTCAGAAGGATCCGAGCAAATATTCGCATCTTAAAGGACATACAGTTTGGTCAACTTAAAGAGGGAAAGCTATCTGTTGGACGCCATCTACTCCGCTACAATGATGCTGTAAATTGGGAAATTAAGCAATTGGAAATCGATCCAAAATCCTTGGAAAGCGTCGCAAAGAACATGAGTCTGTGCGGTACACAGTCCGTGAAGGAATACAGAAGAGCCCCGCAAAAATGAGCTGAGAAAAGAAAACAATACAAAGAAGGGACAGAATTTGCAGAGCTCTTAACATCAAAATAAGTTTATCTTCAAAAATTGCAACCGCGATTGCCGTGCAAACATTGGTATTATCAGTCACACAAAGCCCACAATACAAATGGACGTTAACCATTGTCTTACGAAGTCAGACGGTTATCTACTACTGCTAGTTCGTTCACATGTTGCGTCCCCAGGTATGAGGTCTTCATAAGAGACGCATATGTTTACGATATTTTCTAAAAGGGATATATCTTATCTACATAATATAATTAAAATCTGTTTATTTGTATGCAATGAGATTACAGTCACAGCTTTGACTCAATCAACCTGACACTTTACCAAAATGTTGGTAGATATTACAAGATGTGTGATGAAAATCGGTTCACTGTAAGAAAAGCTAGCTTTTAGTTGGGATTTTCTTTAACTACATGTTTAAACCTGGGCAATGCCGGGTAAACCCGGGAGTGATCATATATTAACCTTAACTGCGTATTTGCCACATACAAGTTTACAGCCATGTATTAATCATGTTGAAACATATGTTAACGACAATCTTGATACGTTCAAACGAGGCGATTCTTTTACGCATGATAAATAATTTGTAAAAGTAGATGTGTCAGTGTGTTGAGTAAATGAGATTCGAACAGCTTTAGCTCCCTTCACGTCTCTGACCTGGCTCATTATCAGCTTAGCATGTCAGTTGTCATAAAATGGTGTTTGTGACATATGATGTCTGATGGAAGAGTATTTAGTCGGGAAGTCGGAAAACAATGCTGGTTATTAATACAAGTGGTAGATAACTGGAAAACGGGAATTGTATTGGTTTTTACTGACATTGTTGATTTTTAAAAAAAGCTTGAAACTTGGAGTGGTTGAAGTAAAAATTTAAGATTTTTCATGAATAGTTCAATAAATTCGCTGTTTTCGGTGTCCGATATTTTACCCATGCTTCTGAAGGATCCATATAGGAAAAAATGACACTTTGCAATTCACAATATTGTCACCATCGCCGTTGTATATCCCTCTAAAGTCTTTTTCAAAAGCTGCTGACTCGGTATTACTATCTTGCATGTTTTTACGTTTTTTACGAAATAAGGACATATGTAAGACACAATAAATGATTCAAGACGTTTCTGTCACTTTTGGTGAGCGTTTAAGAAATCTAAAACAAATTTAAAGTGTTTCACGTAATTTCTGGCCCGCAGTGTAGTAAGGAACAAGAAAATAAAGTTATAATGGAATTTGGAACAAATAAAAGATAGTGGGAAGCAGAAACGTATCCAAAGGGACTCAGGAAAGTCCCCTCTCTTTGATATGAAAAATTACATAGGTTTTCACCATTATAACTCATTTTCTAAAAACATTAAAGGTTGCCCTCCCCCATTTCAAATTCATGGCTATTAACCTGGTGGAAATATAAGAATAAACGAATATAGAAATGACAAAAAAAAATGACAAACTAACCAAATATCATATCTTATAAAGAATAAATAAAATAAATAACCTAAGATACAGATGAAATAAGGAAAACCGTTTTTAAAAAAAAGTTTTGGATATCAGAGGAAGAAAAAGGGAGACCAGGAATAAGGATGGGATTTGCAAATGGATGAGTATGAAATATAATCAAAAGCCAAATACATGCTTGCTTCGTTGATCACCAACTTCATGTAAATAAGTATCCATTAGCAGAAAAGCAAGTGCTTGTCCCAATATGAAGATAATGTTAACAGTGGACAGGTTTTACCTTACGCTATCAATGACATTGCAGATCAAGAAACCTGTTTTGCAAGTGACGTGGAGTGCATGTTGGACAAAGATGTGTTCCATGCGCTTGTTTATTAAACTTTTTTTGTATTTGAATATTTGCCGAAACAGACGCATCTATCATAAATTGAAAAAACCATATTCAAAGATATGTATATGTTAAACAATATCATGTCATGTTTTGGCTAAGAAGTGTGCAATTTTGACGAATAGAAATAAATTATCTCTACAATGACTGACGATGATAAACATCAAGCATCATTTTATGAAAAGTTGTATAAACTTTCTGGAGATGTATGTATCTATATTATAGACTTTCTGGAGATGTATGTATCTATATTATAGACTTTCTGGAGATGTATGTATCTATATTATATAAAAAAAAACAAGAAATGTGACTTTGTAGATGATGACGTCTTATGCTGTGTTTTGACGGATTTGTCAGGACATCTTCCAAAAAAAGCCATTTGTTTTGGTAGTGCTTGCATCATAATACAACTTTAATAGACTCGACAGTATCTCAACATGACATGATTATTGTTCTAAACTTTATTTCAATAGCTAGTATAATACAAAAATATGGGGATACAAAAGTATAAGAGATGATAGTGTCCTATACTAAGAGGCATGGGAAGAAACAGATTTTCTCATCAATTGACAAAAACCAAAAGCGGAATAAATCCAACAGAAGGTATGAGGCAAAACAAAACTATGACAGTTATTGTTGGCTCAGTCATGAGAGGATAAAAAAACTTCTCTTTGTGTACTAAAGATGAGTTATACTCATATACCTTGATGTCTTAAAACTTATGATCAAAGAACGTTAAACTTGGCGGTTAGGGTCAGCGTAAAGGTTAACTATATCGCTTTTATTTCTAGATGTGATTTGAATCAAAAGATTATTTGCCAAGCTCGCTTAACTGAGTAACATAAAAAATATGGCTTATTCTATAGCAAAAAAGATTATTCGATTATTTGCATATCAGGGGAGCCAACGCATGTAAGATGTTATTCTTTATACTATTCATGTCATTTAAAGATATCCCTTTGCATGAGTCTTAACAAAACGAAACGGAAATACACGTATTTTTGGTCATTACTTTTTTTATTTAATCAAGAAAATAACCCTAAAAAATAATTCAATCATTAACTGTCAGCTCGAAGCAAGTTCATTTAGTTAAGTTTTAGTTTTTAGATTTATTTAGCGATACAAACACGAATATATCTTAACAATAAACAGGAAAATCTACCTTGTTAAACCTCTCAGTTATTTTGTTGGTTGTGTTTTAAGCTTTTGACAATACAGAAAGGTTATATAACAGCCATATATGGTCTGAATATAAACAATCTGCGATTGTGTCTTTTCCCGTCAACCTCCACAGCGGATATGACACTTTCAGGTAATCTATCAATACAGAGTGCCACAATTTATTATATGACGAACTCGCACGAAGGCGCAGGTAAAAGAACATCTTCAAACCCCTTTTCATTGAGGAAATCACACAACAACCTGTCTGACTAGTTTTTCTCTGACTTCTTTTGGTGTAATTGTTTGACGACAGTTAAAAGATAGCTGGGTTATTATCCATATCCTGACTACGGACAGGCTAGCGGAGAATCTTCTGACTCGAACCTGAGCCCACTTGCATAAAAAGACGTTCTCACGACGCCACGACACCTTAAAAAACATCCAATGAGAAGACATATGACTCAGGTTGTAAGAGTTAAGACCATTGTTATAGTTTATCATGAAGTTATATCATATTTTTATAACATAAATTATAATTTTTTCATATTTTTTTGAAGAACGAATATCTGAAGATTGTTTTAAACGACTAGTTTCATCCATATCGATCTTTGTTGTTGATTTTAAAGCAATCAGCTACGCTTACAATGTATTCGATCAGCATGTTATAAAATAAGAAGCTTGTCGCTCTTGCTAAACACAAAACCACTCTTGAAGGAAAATGACTATCGAGTAGTGTCTTTGATGTCACGCCACGCCATAAGCCAATATAGGCTGGAATAAATATAGAAGAACTGATGTTTGCTGCTGAAAATCTTCTCAAATATGAAAAATCATATTTCATATTTTGTCTGATGTGCGTTCAAAAAAATTAGAACTGGGAATCTTTAGTGTTCATAAAGATGTCTACAACTACCCCTTGTCTTAAACAGGGAAGATATAAATGTGTTTGGTGCCTTAAGTTTCTTACTTACAGAACTGTCCAATAGTTGACCATAAGAATAAACGATATCCTTATAGATTTTGAAAAAGAAACACATGAGTCTTTAATCCACCGTTTATTTTTTTAAAACAAGGCAATATAAAGGTTTTGTTTATCACAAATAAAAACGTTTGTTTTAAAATAGATTAAGACTCATGAGATTCTGGATCAGATTGGTGTTTTGAATGTAGATAACACATGCAGTCTTTAACAACAAAACAAAAAAGAAAGAGTTAAATGTTTAGATTTATTCATTTTTGCGTATATATAAATACATATAAGGCGTAAATACATCGTAGTCGTAGAGTAACACTGTTACCCATGGTTCTAATAGATAAGTTGTTAAATGGAATATACAGGGTGATTTTTTAATACTGACGCTTTTAAAATCGAAATATTGAAAAAACTTAAATAGATAAAATCATGTGGTTTGCTGTAACGTATACAACAGATGTAACAAAAATTTACCAAATGTGTTCAGATGTGACGACTGACTACCAAGCTATCGTGAAAAAATGGAGCCTGAAAATGCGATTTTAAACACAGTCTTCCTTTATTCATTAAACCATAAAATCGATCACTCAGTGGTCTGTCGTCATATCTAAGCTCATTAGGTATCAAACAACAATTTCATATATGTTGTATACTTTACAGAAAACAGCATGACTTTATCTATTTCAGTTTCTTCAATAATATATTTCAAAAGTTAGTTTTAAAAAACTTGTACTATTATACTCTGTAAAAGCAACTTATACTGATATTTGTGACTAATGTAGACCTTCTTCTAAAAAGTGTATCCAAGACATGATGGGGATAAAAAGCAGAATATATGTGTATGTGAATTAGAGTTCTATATTTCTTAAATTTTTCAT
This sequence comes from Clione limacina, assembly GCA_032362205.1. NCBI lineage: Eukaryota > Metazoa > Mollusca > Gastropoda > Pteropoda > Clionidae > Clione > Clione limacina. The sequence continues at coordinate 10,611 of JAUUEB010398419.1, forward strand.
GTTAGGTTTAACTCTCTCAGTCATTCAATTCAAATTACCTTTGCTGTTGATTGTTCTGTCACGCAGAATGCCAGGGTTTTGGAGGATTTTTCTCCCCTTCTGCCCAACCATAGGTACAGTTTGGTACCCGACTATATGCAGTGAACGTCTATGTAAGATTGCTAAGTCGAGAAATATCCACTTTTAAAACAGAAACACATTTTTATCTCTTTAATACGTATGTGTTTGTTATCGAAATCAGAAATGCAATTACAATAAAATATGATTACTTTTTTAATGGTTATCAATTTCATCTGTTTTTAATGAGTCTAAATATTTGTCGAGCTTCATTTCTAAAGTCAGGCGTGGAACACTTGCTTGCAACATGAGACTGTGTCTTCAAGCCACGTGTAGACAAACAATGTGACGTAACATGAGGTACGATATAAAGAAAACATACTGGGTATGGGGTAAAGGCGTGGCTTTACTGACCGTCAACGTTCAGAGTTTTATGAGGTGAGTATTGAAATTATAGTTATGATAGATTGAAACTTTAAACTTGGATATTTTTTTAGTCATTGAATAAAAATAAATGTAGAAATACAATAATTTTTCAGTTCATATGTAATTATGAAGTGCTTTTACACAATTTTTGGATGTTTTAAGTCAATTTAGCCATAATATGGGATTAGTGATATTGTGGCTATAGTAATATGAAGAGACAACTGACTTGTACTTATAACACATCTTTGATAATGATATTACTTGCTCTCGACGAGCACCTAGTCTTGTCTCAGACAAAAAAACATAGATTTTATCCGTACATTGTGCACTTTAGATTTCCCTTGGGTGTCTTTCATTGAAAAAAATAGTCAAAAGGAGCCATATTGATATATTTGTATTATTTCTAGAAAAGAAGTAGAACAATTCACTTAGTAGCTGCTTTAAAGTTCTTAAAGTTCAAACTTATTTAGCAGTTAATTAGTGGAGTCAATTAGTCGCCGTTTTTAGGAAATAACCAAAGTGTAAAAAGGCGAGTAAGTAACAGTTGTTAATGTTTTTTTTATATTTCTCCCAGTTTGATCTAGACCAAGTCGACATCGTCCAATCCATTGTCTAGTTTTAGAAAACAAATAAACAACTATGACAGCTGTTAAGAACACTGCCAAAAAGGACTAAAAATAACGAGCACATGGTTTCATTTTTTAGAATTTTACACAGTACGCTTGGGAAAAAAACAATCTCTAATTTTTAACACTGAGCTGAAAAGTCTTTAAACCCTCTTTTTTCAGATGAACTTTCAAGGGACATTGCTGCACTTGTTTAAACGTAAAAAATAGATATCGTGTGGGACGATAATCATAGTTAGTTAACTCTGGTTATAGCTCTTGATTTCGGATAACGACTCATTTAGATTGATGGCTTGTGGCACGCTGTCCACACGTCCAAACCATTAAAAATCTACATGATAAGATTCAAAAATATGTGATTTTTATTTATTTGTGTTTTGTATGTAATGGGATTACAGCCATAGTTTTGACTCAATCAACCTGAAACTTGCACCTTCATCCT
>JAUUEB010398530.1:0-12160 GCA_032362205.1 Clione limacina
CCATTTTAAACTTTTGAATGTATTGCCCAAGAAAGCATTCCATTAATATGTGCAAATGTAACCCAAATTCCCCCCCCCCCCCCCACCTGGGATCAATAAAAGATATAATCTTTTTTATCAGTCATTAGTTATGACCTAACAATGTGCAGATGTAAAAAATAATAATCCTGACACTTTGAGGACGAGTCAAAACTCATAAAACTTATGATACAATTAACAATAAGATTTGAGTTTCTTTATTTGAACATTTATTTTATTCGCATCATGTTTACAAAATGTCATCAGTGGAAGTAAGAACATTATAGGCTCATAGACTCAAGTAACATTGTAAACTTTCTCTCTCTCTCAGTCAAACACTCATAACCTATTAAACTACATGAATGAACAATTTATTAAATGAACAAACTGTCTCAATCATATTAAATATTTCTCACATTAGCTATTCTGGCTACAAAACAGAAAATCAGATCATAAAATTTAAATATCTTAAATAACATTTAATGAGATAATTGTCTACTTTATTTCTTTTAAAAAAAGCTACATAGCTTCACTTTTATAAAAGTCTATGCAAAACAATTAAAGATATCTTTTGATAAGGCCAAATAAAACAATATTTTTGTTTCCAACTTAAATTCTAACATCAAATTAATTTCATTTATAAATTGAAGATTGCAAATGTGTGAAAAAACTTAAAATTAAGAAACTATACTTTCATTTCTTTTAAATTATCACAATATTCCGGAATGAAGGAATTGAAGATAATACAAAAAGTGATAAAAAGGTTCATAAAATTACCCCAAACCAAGCCCTTTCGACAGAACAAAAAAAATTAATATTTGAAAGGAAATAACTTATTCACTTTTTAATTAATGTAAAACAGAACATCTTTAACAAACTTTTACCCTGAAGAAAACTGAACATACACCCTGATGAAATTGCTCGATATGTGCAATGTTTTAAATAATGGCTGAACACAATAAAAATAAGCAGACAAGTTGAACGGCAGTTGATCGTTGAGAAGGTCAAAAAGACAAATTCCCCTGATATTAACATAAATCAACTAATAACTTCAATTTGCCTAACTGATATGACTGAACAACAATACAACTCCTTGACACATAGGGCACATTCATTATTGTAATGCATTCAATGATCAAAAGTAATATTTGCCTAATACTGGCTAATGAACAGTAATATTAGGCTAATAGACAGAATATTCACCAAATCATTCGACTAATGAACGTCCCCATTGATTAAACATAACAAATTAACAAACAAAGACAAAGCACCAACACTAATAGAAACAACAAATTATCTTATCTCTGTGGTTTACTTTATATCCCTGACACAACATTAGTGATGTCTTTAATTTATTCTTACTCATTTAAAAATAAATCAGATTCTCAGCATATATGAAATCAGAAATTAAATATACAAAAATTGCCTCCAATCTTCAGCATAAAGGTCATGTATAAATATCAACAACCAGAACAAAACAAGGATTATGCAAATTCATTTTCTCATTATGTTTGTTCATACAGTCAAACTTGTTTAGCCACACATGTTTAAGCCAAATTTGCTTAAACGGAATCAAATACTGACTCCCGTTTTTTCGCCTCTTCATCTAAAAAAAAGCACTGAAATCATACTAAGTAACTAGCCTAAGTATATTTTGAGACAGGCATGAGTGTGACTGTTGCCTACCTTAAGGAATAAAGTAGGGCAAAGATCAGGACATTACATACATCATACTCTCGAAGCTTGTTGACCCCTAGCATTTTATTGAAAAACAGTGGTTTTGTGTAGACAGAATTCTTTTTTACGCAACAAAATCGTGCTTCCCAAAAAATTTGGTTTAAGCAAGATTGACTGTATAACACATAACATTGTTCATTAGGTGATCGCAATTTATCAAAACATTCTCTACACAAGTTAAAAAGGCTGCAAAAATAATTAAATCTTTCATCAGTCCAACATACAACAAAGCACCATCCTTATTGTGCTGCCTATTTATTCTTCACTGTATAATGTTTTTTTCACAAGCAATTTATTTTTCGCGAATTCAGAGAATAAGCTATCGCGAGGAACTTATTTTTGCAGATCCCAACCAATTTATCATGCGATTGTCTTTGTTTTGCGATCTTTTCAAAAGCAACTCTGCACTGTCGATGACATTATATTTTATTATATATAATTAAATTAGTAATTTTAACCATTTTGTTAATATATTTTACCTACAACATTTTGCAGGTTATTTAATTTTGCAAATTTCTCTAATAACATTATTTTTTACGAATTGCATGAAATAAATAGTTTGAAAAAAAGCGTTATACAGTATTCGATAAAATTTAATCAAGCTAAGAAATGAACATTCACACACATCAATTGACAACATACACACGATTTCACTCACTCACTCATTTGCACACACAAACACACATTCACAAAAATATAGTCATGTGATCAAGTAATTCTAAAGTCAAAATAGATATTTATATACATCAGATTTAGAGAACCACAAGGAGTACAGCAGTAAAACTATCATTAACATAATAATATATTCACACATATCATTAACATAATAATATATTCACACATATCATTAACATAATAATATATTCACACAAGGTACTCTTCCTCTCTTTCAAGCAGTATAGCCAACATGTAAAATAAGACAATTACTAAAAATGTTAACATCCTCATAACTATCCACTGTCATTTTTCATCAGTAAACATGAGATGAAGGGGACTAATTTCAAGGTAATTGAAGAATACAAATTGACAGTTGTATAAAAATAGCAAGATCAATTTCAAATTATGTATAACATTATATTCTTTTAAAGTGTGTACAATTAAAATTTGAACATTCTTTCAAGATAAGTTGTTGCTCTTTTAACATAAGAAATTCTTTATTTCATGTTTTATTAGTTATAAAATAATATTCGAAAACGCCTAACAATTCATAAAAACCTAACCTGATTTACCAAATAATATTTTCTTTGCTTTTGTATTATACTCATAGAAAAAACATGTTTTGAGAAATGTTAAAATCATGACCTATTTAATTCTATAAAAAGAACAATCCTGTAAATAGGAGGAAGACAAAGTCAGACATTCTTTTTAACAGATTTGTAAAATTTACTTACATTAACATTTAAAATGCTAAAAACTCAAAGTGAGGAAATAAAAACTTATAGAAATCCTCATTCAAAAATTAAGGACTTAAAAAGTATAGCATAAAAACACAAATTATACAAATAAGAACCAATTTGTAATGGGGTTGATTCACGAGCGGTCAACAGATCATGGTCAGTGAGTATGCCTCACTCATTGACAGGTATCAACACCACCTCATCATGTGACCAATATTGACCGTTCATGAATCGCCCCCATCGGGTTATTGACTTAAAAATAAAGTAAGCGCTTGTTATACTGCCAAGAGCTCATTGAAAAAACAGCTGCTTCATCTACAAAAAATCATACTTATAGCTTTTTATCGTGCATCAATTTAAGCTGTATAACTAATCGGTATTTCTATAGAAATATTTATACTTCTGCACTTCTAACCAAATCTCAAGTGGTAAATTAAACGATTAAAACAGATTTTAGAACAAAGGTCAGATCTTGGGTCATCATTGTTATAAAAATATGGAAGTCAATCAGGAGGCCTACAATTATAGTAAATCAAAAGCGTGGGCCTCGCGATAAAAAGATATACAATGAACTTTTAGGTCTGATGTGATACTTCCCCTTGAATTGCCCTTAATGTTGCTGAAAAAAGCCTACAATGGAAAGAAGGGTAGATTTTTCTTAAAAATAATGTTTGGTGTGTTAACTACCCCTAGGGGTTACTCTTTTGTAAAATAATGTTTAGACTTTTAAAAATTCAACTTTGATATGTTTTTGTTGATCATAATCAAAGTTAGATGTTGAAAAAATCTGTAACAATTTGGGTAAACAATATTAATGAAAATAAAGATACCGCAAAAATAATCTGGCATACAAAAGTCTACAACAATGATATGTTGATGCAGCTTCTTCTACCAAGCTGGCCATGGTCCTTTACCAGGGTCTGAGGGTGGACACTGTGAAATAGAAATAAATAAAGCACTCTGGTAAAAAAAAGTTTCAATATTAGTATTTTCCAGAAAATATTTGACAAATATATTTTTAAAGTTTCACAATTTTTTTTAAATATACTTAATAATTTTGGGAAAAAAGCATGTTCTTGATCAACTGTTTTATTACTTGTTAGAATCCTAAAAAAACATGTAACAATTTATAAAAATCATGACATCAACATGAAACTTGATTGCAAGTTTTGAAAATGTATTAAGGAGATGATTGTAAATGAGATGATCATTGCCTTTTAAGATATTAAACAGGCATACCTTTATTTCACACAGGTTTTCAAAACCTGATTTTAAAAATACAGGTTAAAGTCACTTTTCCTTCCAGCCCTATAATAATAATCTAAACAAACCTTGTTAGGAAGACCTTGTGACATTTCTTCAGAAGATAAAGATGGTCGACCTGGAATATCGTCAGTTTTCTCCTCCTCCCTCCTCTTGAGACATGCTGCTTTTGGATTGAGATTACGTTCTGAAAGAAAGTAATATAGAATTATTAAAGATAGGTTTTTTTAAAGCTTTTGTGTGGACTTTTTGTAACGGTTTAACTCATCTATCTTCACATTGTAGGTTTGGTTTGCGATGGTGCTATCAAACATTTCAGGTGCTGCAACACGTATAGGTTTGTCCGCGTTTCCATACTTAACATATTCAGATTGGTGTGGTCATAGCAATCAATGTGATAGTTTGTTTGGCTAAATTATTTCCGTTTTGAGACATTTTATGAAATATTTATTTAAGAAAAATATTGTTTCTACTGAAATATGAAATCTTATTTCAGTAGAAACCTAACATGAGAAATATTGAACTAACGCCACCAGGTGATATTAAGTGGCGAAGACAGTATAACCGTTTTTACTCTTCACACCTCTCCAGGGAATCATTACCTGTGATCTTAACAGGACTTTATAACAAGGAACATAATTTCCTCTCCAGGGAATCATTACCTGTGATCTTAACAGGACTTTATAACAAGGAACATAATTTCCTCAATATTTGATCGGGTTTTTGGTTTATAAATAATTCAGAATGGTAAGATCAAAATTTTAATTTTGATAGTTTGTTTGGTTTAAATATTCCGATTTTGACACATTTTATGCATTTCCCGCCCAACAGTACTCAAAATCGGCAAAAAGTTACCAACAGGAATTCTGACATGATATTTCATGAAATGTCTCAAAATTGGAATATTTTAACCAAACAAACAATCAAAGTGAATATTTTGACCATGCCATTCTCATTATTTTTAAAACAAAAAGCCTGATCAAGAATTAAGGAAAATAGGATCTCTGAACAAAGACATGTAAAGATTGCAGGTAATGACGCCCCCGAAGATGTGTAAAGTGTGATGATGGTCAAACCGTCTTTGCCACATAATGGCACCTGGTCATCACCTTGATGATGTTGCTTTAAACTCATACACACAGTTTCTCCTAAGAGAAATGCTAGCTAACTTCTCTCTATAGAAATATTGTTTTTACGGAAGTACAATTTTTACTCTGACATATACAAGAAATCTACCAGTTAAGCTTAGTAAACTTACAAAGCCCATAAGTTAGGTATCCAGTTTTACTGCTAGATGGACAGGATAGCAAAATTTTAATCATGAAACTTTAGTCCCATTAGGGGGTCCAACCCACAACGCTTTCGATGGTTGCCTCTTAAGTCTGATGCCCTAAAACACACTCAGCTATGAAGCCCACAAGTTTGGCATCCACAAGTTTGGCATGAACAACCTAGGCTGCTAGCCATTAAGAGGGTCAAGTCTGATTCTAATTAAAAATTTCAAAGTCCCGATCTCACTTACCTCTCACTTGTCCTTCTAATGATGTTATGACATTGACTGCTTGTTGTAACACCATCAGTTTGGCCAGTGGCTGGCTAGAGTTACAGTGTAGTGTAACCATCTGACCTAGTTCTTTGAAAGCCTCGTTGATGTCACGTACACGCACCCTAAAGAGAAGAAAGCAGCACAATTATTTATCTATTTTTTTTACTCAAAATTACTAGTTTAAAGATATAACAATTAATGTTCAGACCTGGAAGTGGACCTTAACACAATTGCCTGAAGATTTTGTTTTTGCCTGAACATTGTTAGAATTCAGTTAAATCGACTGAATTAAATTGAATTGAGGAAGAAAAATGCTACTTGAAAATTGCCTGAATTCAGGTAATTGCCTGAACACTTTTAGGTCTAAATGCTGTTAATGAATTAATATGAAAACCATATGTGACACAACGCAGATTCAAAGTAATAATCCATTTACTTTCTCATTTCAAAGAAAAATGACAAAAACAAATGTTAAAATTCACATCTTTATTTGTATTTACCTAATAGTCCGGGAGCTAGCATTATTTACCCAAGCATATCGAGTACAAAAGTTTTGACCATTAAAATCAATAGACAGGGTCTTAGTCACTATAGAATGGGTCTTCTTAAGTTTCACTAGTGTTGGGCATCAAAGTAGCACAAAAAGGGCGTCACCAAAACATTTTGCAACCATCCAAAAGAAATGGGGTTTTGAAATCCCCTTATCCACATAATATACTTAAGAAATCCATATGTTGGTACAGTTGTGCGTCACATTTGAGCTATAATAATTTATTCGTAGGCTGTGTGGGATTTAAAACGACCGTCTCGATGAGACAAATTCAACAACACCATTATTTTTAAGATATCTTCATTAATAATGGTGCAGTCAACAATATTCCATTTCCCTTTGATAAAATCCTCAAAACCCTGTGCCATTTCCATACTTATTGACCAAAAATAGCCTTGTTGGTATTCAAAATGTTTGTCTCAGCAGAACAAATTGGATGATGCTTATAGATAACATAAGCAGTATCCAATTTAGGCAAAATAGTCAATATTAAGTGTATAGGTTCTCACGATATAAAGTAATATACAGTCAAACTAGCTAAAAACCAATTTTTTTGGAAAAACGATTTTGTTGTTTAAAGAAAAGATTGTATATGGCAGTTCTGAACAATGTCTGTGCCTTTTTGCGAGAATTTATCTTTTGATGTCCAAAATTAACGCATTTTATTGATATAACGATCAAATTTGTTCCCTTTCACATGAACATGTGTTTTTGTTTTGGTTTCAGCTTGTTTTTTTAACAAAACGTTAGAGAGAAAAAAACGGGAGTCAGGCTTTTGTTCTGTTTAAGCGTAAATTCAGCTTAAGCGTGTGTTCTGAACATATTTAAAGAGTACCCCAAAAAGGTGCTGGCAAATTGACCTGTATGTACAGTTTCACCTTCTTAGATACAGGTTTCAACAAAGCTGTCAGAACCAGCTCTTTTGTTTGTTAAAGTTTTCTTAAATCTTATTATTGAAAAAACATTTGGTTTTAGCAAGAGGAATAATCCAGCTTACATCAGCATGAATAATTATATTTCATTGTTATTTCCTCGTTGGAGATATTGGTGTGAAATTCAAAAGTATTTTTTTGCTCATTCATCCGGTTTTGCTATCTGTCTTTTTGTGCCTTTTATAAGTCATTTTGATTACTTGTTTGGGTTCACAACTTGTTAAACTAAAACAAGCAGGATTTTTGTCTCCATTTAAAAGAAACATTTTTAGTATAGTTAATTAAGGAAAAATTAGGAATGACAATTGAAAGGAAATTTTGGTTAAAGAGAGGTTCGCTGAACTCTGTATCGTATCTACTGTACTATACATAGAGTTAGAAAGATTCAAAGAAAACACCACTGTACAAGTCAATTTACCATTAACTTTTTTGAGGACACCAATATGGTATTTAGACACAACATTGTGCATACTTTTTTTGTACTTTAAAATAATAATTTCTTTTTTTGTAAACAATTAAATACATTTTCGACTTACCAATGCACCAGCTCATTTCCCAACACTATTCACGGATTCAAAGATTCAATCTGTCGTTTGATAGGGGAACACTATGATGTATGATTTAACAAAACATGTTAATTTAAGACCAACTCATAAAATTGTTTTGTGTCATAAATTAGGGAAATGCCCTGCACAGGGACGACTGAATTTGTCCAAGTATTTGCAGATGTTTCAACTGATTGAAAACATAGTGTATTAGTGTATGTAAACATGTATGCCACTGTAACCTAAATTAGGATTAATTAAGGATATCATAATTTGTTATGACCTACCAATTTGTGCAGACGTAAAAAATGTGCAACACAATAAGTCCTGATAAGTTGAAGAAGAGTTCAAATATGTAAAAACTAATGATAAAAATAACAAAAAGACTTGAGTTTTTTTTTCTATTTGAACATTTATGTAATGCGCATCATGTTTACAAAATGTCATCAGTGGAAGTAAGAACATTAAAGGCTCATAGATTCACGTAACATCAACTATCCTTTCTCTCACACCGATATCTTCTTACAACACATGATTGCTCATAGATTCACGTAACATCAACTATCCTTTCTCTCACACACTTATATCTTCTTACAACACATGATTGAGTTAATAAACTGTCTCAATCATATTTAACATTTCTAACTTTATGTGTACTGGATACACAACATCGTAAATCAGATCACAATATTTGAATATGTTAACTATTATTTAATGAGGTAATCGTCACCTTTATTGACTTAAAAGTACGACACTTTTTTGGGGTCTATGCAAACCAAAAAATACATTTTTTGATAAAGCCAAAGTAGCAATATAAACTAAAAATCAATTTGTTTAAAAGTTGTAGACTGAAAAGGAGTTCAAAAACTTATATAAAGATACTTTACTTAAAATCTATTAAAAATCTCACTATTTTTAGGAATAAAGAATTTTTTTAAAAGAATACAAAAAGATTAAAAATGTGTCTATTCAATTAACCCCACGCCAAGACCTTTCAAATGAAGCAGAGATAAATTAAAACAGAATAAACTTGAACACTTTGATGTAATGCAAAACATTTCTTATAAACATTTACCCTGAAGAAAACTGATGGAAAAATTAACCCTGATGACATTGTTCAATATGTGCAACGCTTCAAATTATGGCTGAACACAGTAAAATTAGACAGATAAGTTGAATAACTGTTAATAATCGAGAAGAACAAAAAGACAAATTTCCCTGATATTACTCAAATGAACTGTGCTCACTTCAATTGGCCTATCCTATATAGTAATATAACTGAGTAACAAGATAACTCATTGACACATAGATTAAACATAACAAATTAACAAAAACAGAGAAGCACCAAAACTAATAGAAACAACATTTCATCCTAGGTAATTTCTGTTTAAAAATTGTTTGTGTAAAGAAAAAACTTTGGGAATTTAAAGATTTTGTTCAGGGAGGATTTATGTCAAACAAAACAGTTGTATTTCATAATAATTTCATTGCCAAGATTTATTTGAGAACAAAAATATACAGTGCACCTCGAGTATAACATTATAAGCAAGATCCAACGAGCAAAAATGCCACATTTTTTATTTAGCTCTCTAATCAATTGTGTGCTAAATCACAAACCTTACCTATAATAATATAACAAGGTTTTTGACACCCGAAATTGAACCCTTTAAACCCCTACTGACCCGCATTTAAACCAAATGCATCCTTAATAAGTTGAGATAATAGATAACCATAAGATATTGTTGTTACAAAACCTCAAGAAAGTAACCAATAATATTTCCCATTGATGAAAAACGTGATTGTAGGTAACCTCTCATCCTTGGCTTCCACAAGGACTAAACCTTGAGATTTAGTAAATTTCCTTGACACCAGTACTTATATCTTTAATTTCATTTTTTAATCTACTTAATTATTTAGGTTCCAAGCATATATGCGAAAGTAGGTCAATCAGAAAGTAAATATACAAAAATTGCCTCCATTCTTAAGTGTAAAAGTAAATACATCATGTATAAATATCAACAACCAAAACAAAAAATGTCAAAACAAGAATTATGCAAATTCATTTTTCTCACTAAGTTTCTACATATATCAACATTCACACCTTACAGTGTCCATGATGAGGTGATCGCAATTTTTGAAACAAGACATTCTCAAACCGGATAAAAGGCTGCAAAAATAACAAAATCTTTCTTCAGTTAAATTTGTTCACACTCTCAGATCAGCAGTTAAAACAAAACGAACAAAGTGAAATTTATTTAATTCAGCTCATACCAAACTAACTCAACACACATTCGTCTGTCATTCATCAAAGCACCATTCTCATTGTGCTGCCTATTTCTTCTCTTATTCAAATAATTGAGCTAAGAAATGTAAATAAACACACACATGCTCACAGAAACACACATCTGTTGACAACCAAGCTAAAAATGTTAGTCCTCACACATACGGACACACGCACTCAAAACATACCAACACACACACATACCGACACACACACTCAAACATACCAACACACACATGCATACTGACACACACTGACACAAAAACACACTCTTACACTCACTCACACACCCAAACAATGAAGTCACATATTAATCTGTAAGTAATTCTAAAGTCAAAATAGATATTTATATACATCAGATTTAAAGAACCACAAGAGTACAGCAGTAAAATTATCATTAACAGTATAATATATTCACACAATGTACACCTCCTCTCTTTCAAGCAGTATGGCCAACATGTATAATAAAAATATTTTTCTAAAATGTAAACATTATCAGATCTACATACTATCATACTTCATTAGTTAATGCGAGACGCGAGATAATTTCAAGTTAAATGAAGAAAACAAGATATTGACAGTTGTATATAAAAAATAGCAACATAAATTTCAAATTGATGCATAACATTATATTCTTTTAAAGTGTGTAAAATAAAAATTTGAACACATTTTCAAGATGAGTTTTGCTTCTCTTGTATAAAATTTGCGTAAAGATAATGCTTCTTAAATCAATGACTATGTCTATTTATTCTTCTATAACAAGAATCATTCTGAGGTCAGTCAGTATATTGCAGTTTTCTACAGCTTCTTGATTTGTAAATTGTTCCGTTACTATTGTTATGCAATAATATAAAGCTATATTTTCCCAAGGTTCCAACAGAAATTGTAATTCATCCTGCTTCATTACTTAAAACCTATTTTTCCCAATCATTATCAACCCTATCCCTTAGTGATGGACACTACCTCCAAAATAGTTGAGCTTTGACAATTATCTTATAACCACAGCCGAAGCTTAACATGAATATATCACTTAACATAAATAATTCTTTACTTTCATTGTTTTTTACCTTTTCAAGACGAAAAATTTCATTATACATTTTTTTAATTCTGAATTATATTCGAAACGCAAAAGCCATGCGTTAAAAATTAATGTTTTTTTTTCTTTTATGTAATACTCATACACAAAACATGTGTTGGGAAATGTTTATACCATTATCTATTGAGTTCTATAAAAAGAACAATCCTGTAAATAGGAGGAAGACAAAGAAGTCAGGCATCATTTTTTAACAGATCTGTTAAATCTATATTTATTTTTATTTGTTAAATCAAAAATCAGATCAAGCTTTTTCAAGCATAACATTCAGATCAAATTCATAATAGCAGAATAGGAAACAAGTTTAACAAGGATTGATCAATTACAAAATTGTGATCATTTTTTAAATGAATTAAAATATTTCATAAGTCACTGTAATAAGTTTACAGATCAACTGGTACAGTCCATTTTTCAACTCAATTTAATATCTTCAATAGACCTCATATTTAGCTGGAAGTATGTCCTTTTTCTTCTTTTTTCATGGCACTTGTGAATAAATGAAGATAAAATACATCATCTATTTTTCCTTGAGGCAAACCATACTTCACTGAAACATGTGCCAGTCATATGTGCAAGTATGCCTGGTTATATTTGCAGTATTGTTTCTTTTGAGTTATGTTCTTTTATATATATTTTGAAATCTTTTATTTTTGAAAATCAAGCATTAGGATTTTCTTTTTGAATCTGGTAGAAACAATGGGGGGGGGGGGGGAGAGATATCTCAAAAACATCCTGACATACAATACTTTATGCTTAAAGATTGAAGTTTTAAACGAGTAACTTTTGGAGATATCTATC
>JAUUEB010398641.1:5392-20538 GCA_032362205.1 Clione limacina
CCCCCCCCCCCATTTCAAAATCCTGACTACGCGTCTGCGCATGAGTCATAAGGGGTGGGTGCAGAGGAACCCTTATCCTCCTATTTAATGCTTTTAATCAGATGACCAGGCAATTGGTTGATTTGTATCTACTGTCTACTGAGTAAATATTTGAATTATCCTGTTATGTTCATATTGATGTCAGTGCGTACGTCATTATCATGTTTTCCTCGAATATTGGCTTTCTTTTTTAAGGTGCTCTTTTCATCTGGTGTAGACATTCTTAGCCTGCTTACCTATGTACATGTCTTAGCACGCTGAACCTTCGTATCTTATACGTTACAGTGTTCCTTTTGACACTTCTCTTCCCTCTAGTCTGACAAGAAAACAGTCGCTCTTATTGTATCCTTTCTTCCCAGAGGTATATGCCATCTGTTATAAAGATTCGACGGTGGTCCCAGCTCTTTCGGCCGCTTTGGTTTTTACTCTTGTCTTCCGTATTGTTTCTTCTTATTCTTTTTCCAGCTTAGATCCTCAAGTAGAATGTAGGAAAAGGACTTATTTGTATCGTTCGCCCGCTTTTAACTCGGACGGAATCAACTTGGTGAAGAGCAAACCAAGAGGATTGATGTTGCGTTAGCCTACTGCTTTACACTCTGAAGTTTTCACATTTAAGTGCGCCCCTCCACCCAGAGGGTGGCGGCTATCCGACTTCAGAAGGTACTCTAGATAATTAGACTGCCAGAGTTCCAGTTTAGGAAAAGGGCTGGCTTGTTGCTATTTAAATGAAATGATTGTGAAGGAAATGTAAAGATGTATGATGTACATGTCGATGGTGAGAGACTATATAGGTCTTCTGGCCTTTGCTCGTCTCTTTCAGTGGTTTGGTACTCGCTGAGGGATTGACTGACGATGGCAGTTTGTCACTTACACATATATGGTAACATAGTACACATCTTAGACTTAAATGATCTGACACAATGTGAGGCCCTTAACTGAGACGCGACTAACACAGGACCAACAAGTATATCTATTCCACATCCTGTATGATCGTAAGAGAGGAAACGCCCATGCAATACATTATTTATTTTTGAACCTGCGCCAATATGAATGACCTAATTTCTCTACGACAGTTACACCAGCTTGCTGTCGCGGGTTGAAACGTCACTAGCGACGATAATGAAAGCGGAAAAAATCGTCAATCATTTACTGACTTTTGGGAAACTATCTTAAATAATTTTCCGAGATTTTGGAAATCGAGAATAGAATATAATATAAGAATAGAATAGTCAATATAAGAAAAATTTGCTCGAAACCCCGCCCTTCTGCCTTCTGATTGCCAGTCCCACGTTCGCAGTGGCGGCCGACAAGGGAAGTGCCCAGGGGCCGGGCACTCCCTTGGCCCCGTGCACCCCCTATGCCCCGGGCAATAATTTGAATGAGTGAATTCAAGTTTACTTACACAATTGATTATTATTTTCTTTTTTACCAAATGTGTTTCAAATGCAACAAAACATCAAAACCAAGTAAAAAAACGGAGAAAGGTAGATTGGGCATGAATATGTTCGGAGAAACCCATCGTGAAATATACCATGTCGTTATAACTACGCCACCCAGACGGAATAGGCCCTTGTGCGTGAGGCACCTCCCGATATCCGTCCTCGCTTCGTCATAAACAATGCAGAAAGCCACGTTCAACCACGCGATGTCGTTCAAATATATTGAGATAAGGCACGCCTAACTAGTGCCTAACCTATTTTTGGGAGTTGTAGCGCCAATCAGGAGAACCCACAGCCCCCTGTGATTGCTAATTTTGATGATTACGATATAAAGGATTTTATGTGAAAACAACTGTATTCGATACCAGTAACTCTCTTGCTTTTTCTTATTTCTGTAGATTGTGTACATTTATTTATCTTTTCAAAACATATAAATATTATTTTCGACAAAGGTAAATAAAGCAAAAAGTAAAAGATTTACGGACAACATTTATCTAATTACATCTCGTTTCCTTTTAACACGATGTAGCGTGGCCGAATGGTCTGTGGCGATGACTACTAAGGCACAAATCCCCTTGAGGGCGTGGGATCGAATCTCACCGCTACTCAATTTTTTTTATCATTTAAATATTTTTAAAAAGTCGTGATATAATATTTTAATAATCTTATCATGGGGAAAATGTTCATGCTGAGGTATACATTTTCGGGAGCTTTGCTCTATAACCAACATTGTAACGCTATCGCTAATGAACTGCTAGTGGACCTTAAAGCACACCTACACCATGGGCACCTCCTGACCAAAAGTTCTAGAGCCGCTACTGGCGAGGTGACTGAGAAAACCAACTTGTTTCACAACTATGGCATGAAATTAATGTACTTTAGTGCTTGATCAATCAACTATAGTACAATGAATGCCCATATCTGTGTGGAAAAATGGTTTATTTTAAAGGAACAGTATTTTCTTGTCCACCATATGCCATTGTATTTAAAGTAAGTCAACTTCCCTTTCTACTACAGAAAACAAGCTTTATACACATAATCCTACACCAGATGCATAGATCCAAAAAAGAGAGAGAGAAGATGGGAGGGAAACAAGGAAAGATGTTAATGTACATTTTGAGACCCTTATAAACTTCAAGCAAGGTTGGAAGTGGCCATAAAGCTAATCTCTCATCATTCAAAGGCACTACAGTTTTTGCACAGTTCTCCCTTGAAGTATTCCCTCTATACTTAGTTTTACTATTGGTAGAAGAAAACAAGATCTGAACTAGCTGCTTGTAGCTTTGACAGTAATTTCTCTGTTTTACTCAAAATGAAGTGTGATATCTTGTCTAATTCAATTGTATAACTGCTTCTAAGACCTTCACATGGGAAAAAAATAAACACTTCACTGGCTTGGCTTTGGTTGAGATGTTAGATAAGCTTTTTGCTTTGCAAGTGGTAAAACAGTTACAACAATTCACCTATTCACTCAGCTTAGGTTTAAGAATTTACAGAAAATTTGTAATGCTGTTATATAGTAATACACTGAGGCAGCAATATTAGTAGAACTTTTTGTCTGTAAAAATTTTTCATGGAAAACAAATAAAAAAGGTAGCACACTTTTATTTATAGATAATATTTTATCATTTTTGTTCTGAGGTCTTTTATCAAGGTTATCATGGTGACACATCTTCAACATTTATCATTGGAAACACTGATGAGCAAGGTCAACGACTGGTGCAGGCTGCTCAAGATTGTAGAGATGTGGGAATAAGTGTTTGTAAAGATGGAGCTTTATTTTCTGATATAGGAGAAGTAATATAGTAAGTTCTATGTGTTTATGAAGCCACATTTGGCCCTTATATTGTATAAACATTATTGGTACTCTGTGAAAATCTGGCAATATAGCACTTTGGGGTTATAATAACCATGGTTTATTAAATGTGATACATCTTAACTACTTGTGTCACATCTTACCTACTTGTGTTACATATTACCTATTTTTGTCACATCTTAACTACTTGTGTCACATCTTAACTACTTGTGTCACATCTTACCTACTTGTGTCACATCCTACCTACTTGTGTCACATCTTACCTACTTGTGTCACTTCTTAACTACTAGCATCACATCTTACCTACCTGTGTCACATCTTACCTACTTTTGTCACATCTTACCTACTTGCGTCCCCTCTTACATACTTGTGACACATCTTACGTCACATCTTACCTACTTGCATCACATATTTCAAGTGCATTGCAAAGATTCTGTTTCAGATCAAATTGAGACAGTTGATGGGTTTGTTTTAGGGGCAGTATAATAGAGATGGACTGTTGTGGGATTTCTGCCACAATTAATGGGAAATATTTCTCTTGTAATATCGGCCCCTGAGCAGTAACAAAAAGTGATGTCAGGAATTCCTTCCATTCTCTGTTTATTTATCTATAAATGGCCTCCTCTAAGACTCAATAGCTATTGAGAATTGCAACCCAAGAAATCTTGCCCATTTGATTATTCATAGGCTTAAAATACTGTGTTTTATATCACAATATACTAGAAGGTATTTCAATATATTATTCCTACTCCAAATATTTAAAAAAAAATCATCAAGTTTGAGTGTGCATATATGTTTAGATGTGCTTTTGTGTTTATATTCTTTTTTATTGCAATCAATCCTGCAAAAAATTGTCATACTAAAAGTTTCGACTCATGTATTCTCCTAATGCATTCAAGTTTTATATGTGAATATGTTTCTTACTATTCCTGTCTTTCTTTTAGTGCAAAAGCAGAAGAAGAAGGTTTTGAGGTTATTCCCTACTTTTGTGGTCATGGTATTGGACATTATTTTCATGGACCACCTGAAATTATTCACGTTCGTAAGTATTTATATCATATAATGTAATATGTTCTACAACTTAGCCACTACTTGTTTTGTGACAAATTAACTGTTTTTATGTCTTAGTAATAAATGTTTTTTTAAATAATCAAATGTTTCCCTCTGATCCTTGTTGAAAGCCATTAGTTCCTTAATAAAGGATTTAGGAAGCTAACCAAGAGGGTGTTATATAGGCCAAATCTATTTCACAATGAAAATTTTTAGATTTCTGTTTATGCTACAATTGCATGAATATTGACAGGGAGTTGAAATCGAAACATATGACGGATAAAGTAATGGTATAATACATGTATCTCAGAGATGCAACAGACATTTTTCTTTGCTGTAGAACTCTTTTTGATTCAGAGTCAATGAATATTTCTTTTCAAGGGCAATTCATGAGGTTTTCAATAACATCTTATTCATTAATTGTAAAATGCTTTTATCAAACTCTATTGAACCATGAATGACAGCTTCAAAACCCTCGCCATCGTTGTTAACAAGAACAGCTGACCCAAATACAGACATACCAGTTAAAATGGTTTGATCTATTAATAGAACAAGAACTGTTGAAAAGAAAATTGTGAAAGTCTGTTGAAACTGTTATTTTGATTTGATGTCATCTGATTTATTTGAAATCAGCATACGCCAAAACCCCAATGTATAAAATTTCAAGATTGTAACCACATGTGCACTCCTCAAGTCAATTTTGTCACATGTTCTTTGAATATAATAATGGCTTTGAGTTTGATGTAAACTGCAGTAAATTGCCAATGTTACACCATTTTCAAAATGGTTGTTTCTTGACTATTTTGATAATTATTTGTTAATATTACTGATGTGTTTTGGAAAATGTATGTTGCAATATTAAAGAATGGGTTTAAGTTTTATGTTATTTTACCTATCATTTGTCTTTTTTCAGCAAGCGACTCAGGTCCACCTGGGAAAATGAAAGCTGGGATGACATTCACTGTTGGTAAATACAAGAATTTGTTACTGTTTTATATTACATTTCTGCTCACCTAGAGTCTAAAATCAATATTATTCTGTTAGTGTTACTGCTGCATTCTAATTGTATGAATTGTGTGCACATTATTTGTTTGTAGGATCGTCTGCTTAAAACTTTAACAAAAGCAACATGAACTGTTAACCGAGATGTTTGGAGTTCAAATCCAGTGGTTGGAGAAAAGTTTTAATGTGAAAACTTGTTAAAATGAATCAGTGAGTCATGTGGTGCTGTTGTTTATTGCACATGCAAAAATAATAAAAATTATTGTACACAAGTCGTGGTATAAAGGAAGACATTCTCAGTTTCCCGAGAAGAATACAGGGTATGCTGCTTGCATTTCAAGCGCTTTACACATTTTATTACCCCAACAGGCCCAATGGGAGACACATCTGTACAATCTCAGCTTCCTGGGAAGTGTACAAGGGTTAGGTGCTTCCCCTTAGAAATCTTATAATGACATTCACTGCCTATAGTCAGGTAACCTAATAGCACCTGGGTGAAGAGAGGAAATTATTGTAAATTTTATTTCCTAAGGAATAAACGACAGGCTTATGAGAGATTTGAACCTGGGATTTTCCAATCTTTAGTCAGCAAGTTTACCACTAGACCACTGCATATGCATTTGCCATATCATTGTTCTATGTTCCAGACATCCTGCTATTCCTGGAACTCCTCCTTTCAGCACTGATGCGACGTGTCAACATACCGGTTAGAGAGCTCATAGACTGCAATTCGTGAAACTATCCCAGCAAATCATATCTTTCTTTCAACATTCAGAAATGATATGGCCCAAGATCATCTAATGTCTTTTGAATCCTGCACCTTTGGTATATAAACTCCATCACCTTTCATCATCTTATTGTTGACATGGAGTTGCTTCCATACTATCTTCAGATTCCCATGTAACAACCACAGAACTTTTGGACATCTTTTGTAAATAAGGAAGGGTGTTCCAAGGGGACCAGGAGCTGCTTTGCACCTTGCTTACTTGAAAATGTGCCTAACCTCCTAAATAATTGTAGGTTTCTTATTGAATTCTTCACCAGGCAGGTCAGGCCATACAGGATTTGTGCGGATGCTCCAATGGAATGTGGCGCTTGAGATCTGAGTAGATTTTCCTTAAATGCTCTTCCAACATGTTATGATTTCCTCAATCAATAGCTGACATCTATTCTTCTTAGGCTGTTGTCTGATGATATGCTCTTTTATTCCAAATGGCTCCTTGCAGACGTTATACATAATGATTCCACACTCTTTGAGCCATTGATCATATACTAGTACTAGTTTGTAAGTAGGATGTTAGATTTTTAAATTTTGCTCAGATGATGCCTTTGTCCATCTCTGATAGGACTAGGTGTTTAATCCTGCCTACTATGATGTAGTATCTGAGTTGACATTCTTGTACTGATAATAAAATATATTTTGAATATGAGCTGTAAGCACATACCATGATGGTAACCCTCTACAAATGTTCATGAAATTTGTCCTATTGCGGGTCGAACCTTCAATATTTTGAGACATGTGGCAAACAACCTCTTGAGAATACTTTTAAAGTGACAAGAGTACCCACAGGTTACTATTGTGCTTGTTCAGCGTGATCAGTTATACTAACCCTTAAATCTACTCCTAGAGTCTGGTTTCAATGTAGTAGATATCTAATAGTTTTGTTCTTTTTGTACCCACAGAGCCAATTATTTGTGAAGGATCACCAGAAATAAAAATATTGAAGGATAACTGGACAGCTGTAACCAGAGATAATGGCAGATCTGCACAGTTTGAGCATACTATAGTAGTCACAAAGGATGGCTATGAGATACTTACAAAATAAATACATTTTACAAATAAAATTTGATTCAAAACTTATTTGTTATTATTAAACCAGAGGTCTTTGAGCTATGCGATAACCAATTTTTAAGTTGGCAAAGAGTGTGATGAGTAACGAGTAAGGCAGCACAACATACCATTAGGCTGGTTTGGTAGCCTAGTGAAAAAGGAAGCATGATTTTTCCTGCTTAAAAATATATCTTTTAAGTCAACAATTTTAAAATGAAGGTAGGCACTCAGTCTATGATGTAGTTGGACTATGCCCAGTTCTGCTTATTGCAACGACAAAAAAGACTTGTATTTGCTCTCTCTTTATCTTTGTTAGAAAATCACCTGCTTAAACAGAACAAGTTATTTCCAAAATTAACCGATGTTTACTTGAATAAACAATGTATAGTCCCTGTATCCATGGTGAGCCAAGAGTAAATAAAAGTTGCCAATGCAAAGACAGATCTCCAGACATTGAGGTTAGTAACACTCTATTTGTAAAACATTCATTATGAAAAGTAATCCATGAACAAGTGAAAAGTTTGATGCAATATGATTTATTATCACAGTATTCTCTTTGCAGTAAAAGCTCGGAGATTAAAAAGACACTCTAGACAAATATTGAGTCTCATTCATACTTTTTTAAGGTTTTAAAAAGGGAGATTCAAAAGCATAATTTCAGGTTTTGAAGACAAATTAACACAGACATCATACGTCATCAGATCACATGACAAGCAGTTCATAACATCATTCAGTCGATGAAGCTCGTCGGATGACGAGCGAAAGCTCCTGTTGACTTTTAAAATCACCTTGAAGGTAAATGGATTAAAAAATCATTCTTATTAAAATTAACACAGCTTTAAGAATTAAGAGCACAGCCATTTAAAAAAACACAATTATTGATAAATTGGATTCACCTTTGGTATTGAGTATCTCAATAATGAAAAAAAAAAAAAATCCTATCCAACCAAAGTATGAAAGAAGTTTAAAACATTAAACTTTGTTACTTTAAACCTTTTTTTTAACAGAACAAAACTATGCGTTTCACTGTAAAAGTAGAAATTTGTATTCTGCATTCTATTCATCCAGTAAAGTCATTGCAAGCACAAAATGGATAAAACATTCATTGGAAATCCTTTTCCCATACCCCCTCACATTTCATGATGAACTTGAATATAATGTAATGACTTTCACAGGTTTTATAGAAGATGGAATATCATTTTGATTTATTCTTGTGATTATAATTATTGATTATTTGAAATATCTTAGTCCGCCCAAAGCTGCTTGAAAGGTTTGGTTTCTTCTGTAAATCAATTAATTGTAGAAAAGACATGGTAGTTATACCTAATAAGAGCCATGCATATTCTTGAATACATTTTTATCAAAAAGAAAGAAATACTGGAGTAAACACCAGTATAAGCTTAATAAATTATGAGATTCTCATTGAATAAAGGGAATATAAATTGTTTGAAAATACAAAAACATTTCATTGCAGTTTATGTTTTGAGAGAAACATCAAAGCCAGCCAAAGAAAGGTGTTAAATTAAACAGACAATATACACTGTAAAGAAAGAAGAAGATGATAAACACTAACGGAAAAATTTGCTATAAATTTAAAAAAATTGAAATTTGCGGATCATATCACAAGATACAGCAGAGGGTAAATTCTAGGAAATTTTTTAAATGTTTTACTTACAAACTTAAAACAGAAATAATAATCTAAGTGGCAGAATTGTTTTGAAGGCATCTTATAAGGCTTTATTTTGGTTGAAAAATCTTTATCAAAGTTATCATGTCTCAATCTTATACCACAAAATGATCTCCAGGTAACTAGTGACTGATTTCACTGAATTACAGATATTTGCATGTTTTAATGGAATCATCATTATGCTGTTCAATGTACACCTATGATTTCTAATGATATGATTTATCTAGAAATACTTCCTGCAGTTAGAACGAAACCTTAAATCGAGTTATACAAAATAAATCTTAGAAATGTCAACATTTAATCAGATTGTCATTAGCGTAACATGGAATGACCCATATGGACTTCACAATGGAATTAAAGGCAGTAGAGATATTGTGTCACAAAACACTGAGAAGAATAATTATCACTCAAATCTAGGTATCAATTAAATATTTATATGGAATGCTGTTGATCTTTGCTGAACATATTCAGTATGAAGGTATCAGTAAGATTCTTTTTAAATGAGAGCATGGGTTTTGGATTGTTCCTTTTACCATGCAACTCAGAAGCTGCATTAATATATACACATATGATATCATCAAAATCAATTCTGGTAATATTCACACAGAAATTTTTTGAATATAGTAGACAAACACAGAAATAGCATTCAATAAAGATGTCCCTAAGTCAGATTGTACATATTTACACTACAAACATATTTTCAATAAGTTAATAAATAATTCATACTTAGATTTGCCAGCTATTAAAATATAAGTTAAAAACAGTGCTTCACAAAGAAAAATAGTTTCTCAACAAAGAACATATCAAGTAAGAGTTTCTAAAAAAGAAAGTACTTTAAAATATTAAAAGAAGCAACTGCATAAAAAATTGATAAGCTATATGCACCATACAAAATCTTTATAAAATAAGACATAAATGTAAAATTTAAGTGGTTCTAATCCCTTTGTTAAAAAGTTACAAAGAAATATTTGATTGACACTGCAGAGAATTGCACGCATGAGACCTCACATAAAATATTGATGCGATTACCAAAATTCAATTTTTACAACATTGAATTTTTTTTACATGATTAAAAATTACTATTTATACACAATTTAGTAGAAATCAGTAAATGCCATGAATTTATTTTAAATTTGTTTATCTACTTACTATTACTATTTAATTTTTGCGTAAATATATTCAAAGCTGACAACTTAGCACCAAGAGTTTATCTAATATCTAAAATATTTCCCACTTTTACTTTAAAAACTTGCAAGTAACTGCAGTGACATAAAAGACTTGTCATTGACTAAAACTTCACTACTTTTTAAGAACACAATGAAGTTGTTTATATTAAGGCTATATCCGTACTGCTGGGATCTCAACATTATTAAGATATCACATAACTGACATGTAACAAACTCGTTACAAAGTACTGGTCTTTGGTTGTATATTTGTAAGTACACTTTTGTTTACACTATAAACATCAGGCATTAAATTTTTAAAGAAAGTCTGGGCAGACATTTTCATTGCAGCATTTTGTTAACAGAAGAAAGTTTGGCCTGTTTGCTCTATATTATCAATGGTTAAAATCCGAACTTGCTTCAACACGGGTGGACAGCGAGGTTTACCAGGTGGCCTGTTGGTTAAGGTGAGCCCAGAGATTCTCAGTTTCTGATTTAGTTGATCTATGGCATTTGCTGAAAGAGCACATTTCAACCGTCCTAACTCCATCAATGTGATGTCTGATTTGAGGATCTCAGCCAGAGCAGGCAAAATCAAACAAGCAGCAGACAGGACATGAGGAGGCCAGAGCTGAGGTGAGTATAGACCATCTTTTAGCTTGCCAGAAAGGCATTTCTCTATCTTTAATTCAGGATTTCCACAAAACTTTATTGGAAAAGACAGACCAAGACAGTCACAGAGAAAAGCATGACTAAAATTGTTTACCAGACTCTTATGTATTTCATTTCTGAAGAGGAAAGCAATGCGCTCAAGAATGCATTTGAAGATAACAAACTCCATTTGATGGTAAGAATTGAGACTGACACTTATAAGATCTACACGAATCAACTTGAGGACAAAGTCATCTATCTGGTTGTTCTGTGAAGCTTTTGTATTCAAAAGTTTCATAACTTTGTCATTCTTTCTAACTCTGTCGTTATCTTGTTCTTTAAAAATATTGATGACATCTTTGACTAAAGCAGTGCAGTTTTTGTGCAAAATAATTTCAAATTTGTTCTGGATTGTCCTAAAACTTTCCTGTGCCAACAAAATTGTCATATATGCTATATCTGAATTTTCAAAGCTGATTATTGGGCACAGCACACCTTTCATAGCGGCTTCTGTGGATGGTCCTCGACCTCCATCTCTGTAGCCTTGAACACATTCATTGAAGTGCTTGAGAGCATCTTTAGCATCTAGCTTTAATTCTTGTACTGAAACATTGTGAGTGTATCTCCCAAAGTGCAAGTTTTCTAAAGACTGTGGTCCGGGTGAAGAAAAGTAGACCAATCCAAACCACAAAACCCAACAGTCTTTAGCAATGAGAACCATTAGTGCAGGAGTGCGGGCAGAACTTGTTGCGCATACCATCTCCACAGAAAAAATTGGACTAAAGTCCTCTGGCAACTTGGGAATAAGCCTTTTGTACAGAATCTGTGAGTGATCACTGACAACACCTCCTTTTTGCATGCTAAATATTTTCAAATTGCTGCAACTGACGTGCATTATTTCTGGCAGTGATAAAAATACTTTCATCAAATCATCAATGACATAAGATTCAGGGAACTTTTTATTAATGCCAAAAATATCATGAACAGTTTGAGGAAGTGGGTAGAGCACATTCATAAGTGCATGAGAGTCGATAAAGCTGGATCGATAGCCACACATTAGCCACATTAGAAAAAGATGTTTCAGTGTTCCAATTCTAGTCAGGTATTGACTTTGACAAATGATTGGTCCTTGGTGTGAGTCATGGGTCTGTGGAAAACAGATAGAAATAAAATATTATTTTTACTTCAGTAAATATCATGTAAGTATCTGATTAAACTCAGATAGTACAGGAGCATTAATAAAAACTCCCTAATTTAAGCAAGTGAAAACTACCAGTACGCCAGATTCTCGATAAATGTGATTCCATGAAAATCTTCTATAAATTGATCATAAGAAATATAAGGGTTATTAGCCCCCTTAAATATGTGGTAGCCTGGGTAAAGTATGCACTTGGTCATATGAGGTTATTTTACATTTTGGCTCCTTGTTATAGTTTTTTCAATTTCCTGCACTTAAGTTTTTACATAATAAAAACAATTATTCATTTGGCTAAGATTGAGATATGGACTTTCAAAGTGATTAATCTAGAGTCTCTGTGTAAGAAAACTTTTCATATTTTCCACATTTTCTCAAAACAAGTTTCTATGACTTTTACCTAAAGTACAAGGTGCTCTCACAAGTATGAATTTTTTCACTACCACAATTGAAAAACATTGTGAAGACCTGATTAAAACATGATATGATCAAAAGAAAGAAAAACATATAAGATTGTCTATTTCAGAAAAACAAATTTTCTTTGGTGGCACTGGAGACAATTTGTAAGTGCCCTTAACTCATGGGGGTCATTCTCATTACAAAAAAGTTTTCTGAGTTTCTCAAACTTTGAGAATTAAGTTTTTGAGGTTCCAATATGTTAACACCCATTTAATGAAATCAAAACGAAACCAGGAAGTGAAATTTACAAACCTTAAAAATGCTAATTGCCCAATTTAACATTACTTTCAAGACTGCAAGAAATAGGTTAAAATGCAAGTGTTTCTTGCCAAACAATAAAGATCACAAGAAAGATCACTTATTTAGTTTTGACAATTCTGATCTTGGAATTCTCTCACCTAATAGTTAGAGAGCATAAGTAAAAACTGCCTAAGCAAATGTAAAGAGATGAAAATTGGCCCAGCTCATCGTTAGTCAACTACAAATTATTAAAGAAAAGTTTACCACTTATTTTCAATATTTCGGTCAAGATGTCATTCTATATGAAAATAGCAAAAAATCAAAACAGTTCATCTCAAATGGCTGCAAACCACTCAGAAAAATATCAATATGATGTATTATGTATCTATTTATTTTTTTGAGTTGCACTAAATTCATGTCTGTGGCATGCTCCTGGGAAACCGCATCTTGTGTTGGGATGGTCCTGGTTGCTTAGGGTAACCTGTGGTCATTTTTAATTTAATGCTCCTGGTTTAAACCTGATGCCTTCTTTGATAAACATTTTCTTAACATTTCCTCCCTTGTTTGGCGAAGGTAAAAATAGATACTGAGCCATAGGCAGTGAATAAAAAGGTAACATGCTTAAAAGCTTGTATACTTCCAAAAAATCTGAGTATGTACAATATATAATGTCTCTGATGAGCCTGTTTGTATGAATATTGTAAAGAACTTTAAGCCAGGAAAGTGAGTAATGCAATCATTAGGCCAAACAAGTGCCGTCTTAGATAGATGTTGTATCAGTTGATTAGAGACAGGAACAATAATAAGTCACAATTATAATTTTGTAGGTTATGGGAATGAAATAAGTCACCACAGTTTAACAGTACACATTCAATCTTCTTTCTGCACATCTGCTTACTATTTTTTATCAAGTACATTTTCTGTTCAAATAATTATTTGGAGATTACAAAAAACTATCATCACCTTGACTGATTTATACACCCAAAACCAGAATTCATAAGGCACAGCAATTTCTGCATCATGCACATCTCGAGCAGTCAGCCATGAGCATCCAAAAGTTTTTCGACAGTATTCATCTAAGAATGGGCTGCTATAAATGAGTTTCTCTAGGCGTTCATCTACCAAGGCACAAGCAGCTAGAGCCTGAGTATCCAACTTCAGCAAAATGGTCTCAATAATCTCAGGGGGTAGACAAAGGAAATCCATTTGTGCTTCTGGACACAAGTCTCAGGAGTTCAGATATTGAGATCTTTTGTCCTGCAACACAGAAATGAGAGCTAAATGTAAGTGAGCTAGTAGGTACATTATATACAAGTTGAAATATTCTTAAGAGTGTTCAATTGTAAGGTTTGACGTACAAATAAATACACTGTACATTTTTTTAAAAACATATTTAACATTGCCAGAAACGAAATGTCTATGGTCCGTTGGATGTGTGGTGCTAACACTAGAAATGAATCCTCCAGTGAATAACTACTCACCAAAGTTGGGGTCACCCCTGTCACAGAACTAATGTGCCGGAGTAGGCTTCATTGGTAAGGCCATCAGGCCTGGCCGTTTAAGGTGAGCGATCACTCGCGCTCGCCTCCCCACACGCCTGAACTGCTGGAGACGAGCGATTGATCACTCTCCTGAGAAATTAGTCAAGTAATTGAAGAAAACTACTTTTTTAAAAACTATTTGGACATGATTTATGACAATTGAGTCCCTCATGCATCGTTTTTAAAAAGCACCAAGACAGTTATCCAGTGCGATATTTGATACATCAGTATTAGGAGGCACGGCACAAGTGCTAGTTAATTAAGTTTAAACAGTTGTCAGGCATCGTATGCACATTGGAGTTGATCTGCTTTCGGGACGATTATTTTAAAAAGACATTTTGCCTACATATTATTGATTTTTTTCAAAATATTAACTGGGTCAATGTCATTTTATTAAGTTTAAATTATAACAGAGAGTACTACGAGTGCACTATTATATCTATAGGAACTAATATGACTGATTGATTGGTTGCTGATTTGACGATTGTTATTGATGAAAACTTAATTTAAAATTGTGATCAGCTGAGAGGGTCAATTTTTTTATGGTTCTGAAAATATTATTCAGTTAAGTTGAGAAACTTTTATGACGAAAATAAATACGAGAATATATTTACTATACACGATAGTAGTGAAAAAATGTCCCCTGTGACTGTGTGTCAATAAAGTTTAGCTGAGGTCATTAACCCTATATTTTAAGAAAATCAATATATAAGACTACCACTAAACTATTGTGTTGACCAATAGATGAACTCAGATCTGGCCTTGGGAGTGTTATACTTTTTGGTAGGAGACAACCTTTTATTAAATTGTCAGTTTGACCTAATCCTTCACATATTGATTACTCTTTGATCTTTTGCTAGTGTGGTTTAGGGACAATGTGGATCTTTGGGCAGGATTAGGTCATGTGCTAGAATTAATTGTCAGAGTTGAAAAAGAAGTCTTGTGTTTCTTAAAATATTATTACTATTACATCCAGTGACACAAACTAAAATAGATACACACATACAAATGCATTCAGATAGACACACATTCT
>JAUUEB010398642.1:0-12159 GCA_032362205.1 Clione limacina
ACAAAACTCTATACATTAAAATATACAAACACTCACACATACACACATACACACACACACACACACACACACACACACACACACACATTTACACACAAAACTCTCCACATAAAATCTACTCATAAACGCTACCCTTAACGCATATGTCCGGCAGTTTACCACCTTCTCAGTTTCTCGAGAGTATTTGAAAAACGGCTGGACCGAGGTTGAAATAGCTCCATAGTTTTTACATCTTTTCCGCCATGTCGTATAGATAGTTATTTAATATTTATATATAATTAAAAATCTCAACGTTTTTTTTAAATGTGTGATTCAAATTTCATACATAATTGATGTTGTTAATTGGATTGTTTTATTAACCCTGCATAAGATTACTTTTTTATTCTCTATACACGTACTATCGCAGGTGTAAGGTTTTTCAAAATAGAAACGTGGAATAAGTGTGCAATGTATGTATAATTGATATCAGCATTATATTTAGATTGTTGAAACAATCCAATAAGAATGGTTATCTTTCGACTGCTAAAAAGTTGAGTTAAACATGTGATATTATGCAACATGTATTAACCCAATATGTTAGGTCAAGTTGACATTAAGCTAGAAGTACTGGTGTCCGTATTGAACTTATAAGGTGATGCAACACGGTGCAATCTTCATTGTAAGAAATCAAATACAAGTAAAATAAAAACATAACTATAGCAAACATTTGAGACTTGATAATAATTATAATAATAATGGTATTTATTTAGCGCTTCTATCTTTGGGGTAAACTCTAAGTGCTATATATATATAGTCTACGGCTTTCTTAATGATGTTAATTCTCACATATAATCTCCAAGTTGAGGACGTCCGAGCTATAACTTTAACACGATACAACCACACGAGTTGACGTCGTCCGAGTTATATATTAACGAACGAAACAAACACACAGGTTGACGTCGTCCGAGCTATTTGTTCACGAAGTATATAATCAAACAAGTTAACGCCATCCGAGTTATGAATAAGCAAACGATATAAACACAGACGTTGACGTTGTACGAGCTATCACTTGACGAACGATACAGACACTCAAGTGGGCGTTGTCTGAGCTATTAATTAACAAACGATACAAAAACACAAGTGGACGTTGTCCGAGCTATTAATTAACGAACGATACAAACACACAAGTGGACGTTGTCCGAGCTATGACATAACGAACGATACAAACACACAAGTGGACGTTGTCCGAGCTATAAATTAACAAACGATACAAACACACAAGTGGACGTTGTCCGAGCTATTAATTAACGAACGATACAAAGACACAAGTGGACGTTGTCCGAGCTATTAATTAACGAACAATCAAAACACAGAAGTGAACGTTGTCCGAGGTATTAGTTGACGAACGATACAAACACACAAGTGGACGTTGTCCGAGCTCTTAATTACCAAACGATACAAACACACAAGTAGACGTTGTCCGAGCTTTTAGTTGACGAACGTTACAAACACACAAATGGACGTTGTCCGAGCTATTAGTTGACGAACGATACAAACAAACAAGTTAACTTTGTCCGAGCTATAACTCAACGAACTATACACACACACAATTGGACGTTGTCCGAGCTATTAGTTGACGAACGATACAAACACACAAGTAGGCGTTGTCCGAGCTCTTAATTAACAAACGATACAAACACACAAGTAGACGTTGTCCGAGCTATTAGTTGACGAACAATACAAACACACAAATGGACGTTGTCCGAGCTATTAGTTGACGAACGATACAAACACACAAGTGGACGTTGTCCGACTATTAGTTGACAAACGATTCAAACAAACAAGTTAACTTTGTCCGAGCTATAACTCAACGAACTATACAAACACACAAGTGGACGTTGTCCGAGCTCTTAATTAACAAACGATACAAACACAAAAGTGGACGTTGTCCGAGCTTTTAGTTGACCTGGACTTTGTCCGAGCTATTTCTCAACGAACAATACAAACACACAAGTGGACGTTGTTACAGCTCTTAATTAACAAAGGATACAAACACACAAGTTGAGGTCGTCCAAGCCATAATTTTACAAACGATACATACAATTATTTAACTTCGTTCGATATATGAATGAACGAAAGATACGAAGGTTCAAATCTATGTTTAATAAGAAAAATGTATTCTTCCAAAGTGGTATTTTATTATGCTTGTTCTTCTGGAGGAAAGAACATTTAGTTGTATATTTAACGTTATATAAATAACAGAACAAGATTTATGGAGATACGTCTTTGGTTTTTATAATATACAAAACTTTTGCATGAATGTCATATGAAACTAGCAAAATCTAGATTATATCTTGAGCAATGACTATAAAGTGAACTGTGTACTTTTATCAACAAAAAGATGATAAATTGTCAACAAAAGAAAATTAGTCATTTTTCGTGGTAAGAAAAAGCATGTAGAAAGATGTTTAACATATGTAACGTTATTGCGCAGAAATCAATTTCAATTGCAATTTCACAAAGCTTTGGTAAACGCTTAATTAACAGATAAATAGAAGACGATGAATAAAGAATTGATCCCAAGCCCCCCCCCCGATGGTGATAATCTTTTAATGCCATATAACTTTTGAATTTTTGATAGAAATTATTGTTATATATCAGAATAAAAAAATAACAAATGATGTTCATTATACGTGCATTTGAAACAGTGTTAAGTACGTGGAGCACAAGCTCATTGATTTCGGCAACTATAATTGAATAAGTATTTGTGAAATTACCAGATACTACACTCTTTTCCTGCGCTCGACGATACGGTCAACTTTGACGAGAACTTGGAACGTCATCACAAGCTTGGAAGAACCTCTACACTGAACTACACCCTGTATTACACCCTGTACTACACTGCACTACATCCTGCACAGATCCTGTGATAGTGTTTTGATAAAAGGATATTTTTAGTGAGTAGCATAAAATTCATTAGATCGCTTTGGTGAGTTGACATTGAAGTTTCACCTCAACATATGGGAACTTGAAAAACAAGAGCTGGATGAAAAGAATTATATTCAAAAATAAGTTAATTTATTTGTAAGTAGTGAGCCTTGTTCTTATGTATGTGCTCACCATAAACCAGCTCACCAAAAAGAGCGTAACCTATAAAACTGTTTTTAATTTGTCTAGAACACAACTCACACAAACAATTGTTGGTATTACTAATCAATCAGAGTTACACATTTATTGACATGTTTAAAAAACTAAAAATATTTATTTTTGTAAAAGTTACATGACGAGTTCTGAATGTCCACCTTTCCTCAAAACACACAATTTTAGCCTAAAACGCCTTTTTTCTATATAATGCACTTTAAACAGATGTGAACTGCCGTGCTCTAAAAAAACCAATAAATTGAAAAAACACCGTTCCGAGATATTTGCGTTTTAGTGTTTTGCTTGATAAAAACAAAGCGAGATGAAAAATGAATAATTGAGTCCTCATGGCTTAAATTTGTATTTTTTTAAATTAATTGGTAGAAATCGTTCGAAAAATCTTTTAAAACGAAGAAATTATAGCCGAATATTAGTTTTGTCGGAGCATTACGAAAGATATTTTTTGAAACACGACCAATTTATTGGGGTTTTTCAGAGCATGATGCCACGTTAGACCACTGGCAAAAGGAATATATTGGTTATTTTTTAGTATACATTTCATTGCTCTTTTGTTTTTTCTGCATTAATCTTGTTTTTAAGGTTACATTATTGATATTATTGAAGCGTCCGAAGTATTATTCGATGTACAGGATATTTTCCCCATCATTACTCGTTTTAAATTAAATAAAAAGTATTGAATTCAAAATATATGTTTTTAAAGAGCTAGTTCGCGGAAGGACCTCTATATTTTCCAATACGCCACTCTGCATGCACAACTGATATGTGTATTATAATGATCTCTTGCGCTAAGAATTATATGAAGAAAGAGTCATATTGTTTGTTTTAAGATGTTGGTTAGCAATCATACTCTGACATAACCAATATATAGTTTTTTTAAAATCAGATCCAAGATGATACTCTGACAAAACCAATATATTGTCTTTTTTAAAATCAGATCAGCGATGATACTCTGGCAAAACCAATATAATATTTTTTATGAAGATTAGGTGTGCAATCATACTTTGACAAAACCCAAATAGTTTTATAAAGGTTTTATTGGTTTTAAAATAAAATATATATTCAAATTTATTCAAAAACTACAGGGAGAAAATGTAAAAAAAATAATCCACAATTCGGGATAAATGAGTTATATTGAAATATTTCACGCCCAAACTCATTTATTAGTGTGTGTGCCTTTGTGGTTATATCATGAATTTCAACTCCATCGAGTTTTAAAAGTGATATTTTCCTTTAGTTTGAATCATTTTAACCGAGCAATTTAAGCCATATATAACAAATAGGCACACTTAAGTTATATTACCCTATTTTCATATTATTTGAATATACCATAATTGGTTCTTTTGCATGGGTTAATAGTCCCGTCTCTTTAAAGGCAATACAGATCTTCATCTGTGCCCCGTATAAAAAAAAACTATGGCACTAAGTCCACTGTGACCTTGAACGAAAACGTCACAGTTCATAATCATATGGTGTTGTAAAAGAAGTTTCTCGAAACCATCACACATTTCCTGTTTAGGCCCAAATCTGTCTACATGCACGATTTTACCTGGAATAGTTATCAGTCTGTCTTTGAATGTCTTGTTCGCTGATTGTAGTACTTCACTGGAATCACTCATCACAAACACTCTGTCGTATTCGGACTGAGCTTTACTTGATATAAATGTCCAGATTTTCTTTATATTCTTTATAGAATTGCGGACTTCGGAATCAGTTGGGTTTGATGGATTTCTACCCAATCGTGCATGAACACAAACGAGTCTGTGTTTGTAAGAAGGAATAGCCTTGTCTAGTATTGTCTGCAGACTATTTTGAAGACGTGGAGACAGTTTGAAAAGTCGTTTGTAGATGGCGGCGTACACTTCTGGGACTGTTAGATCCTTCATCCATGCCAACTGCTGAGAATATCGAACAGATTTTTGCAATGATCCAATGTTCTCAAGATTTGCATATAAGTAGATATATTTAAGAGTTGGATTGAACTTTGATGTCAAATCTAGCGTTTCCAATGACCCTTTGAAGTTACTGTCGTCTATATGCACCTCTTCGCTATATTCAGACTTTTGAGGACTAAAACTTGTTGGGTTACTCCAATTGACTTTGCTTGGGACAATGTACTTTTGCATATCACAAGATGGTTTTAAAAACTCCGCTTTGAAAATTCGACCTGTCAGATTTGCGATGACGTAACCAGCCATTGCACCTTTAAGTCTGTCAGCCCAGCCACCACACGCCAAGTGCTCGTCACATCTATATATCAAATAGTTACTTCCATTTCCAGCTGTGTCCTTTCCTATTGCTGGTCTCTGGAACAAATTCCAAAGCAAAAACTGGTTTCGAAAGCGTGGCAAGACCTTGAAAACAGCCTCGTCTGTATGATTTGTTATACCTTTTGGTAGAGTCAATGATTGCTTTGTAATGTTAAGCAGGGATGAGTAATCACCATCGTCCGTCATGTGTTGCTCAATACCAAATCTTACAGTTCCTTTAGATGATAAGTATGCAAAACAAAAGCCAGAGAAGATAATGAGGACGAGCCATCGTAAAAGGAATATCTTTTTAGGCAGCAAATATCTTCGAATAAACACTGAAATAACAAAAACAGTTCCTCCAGATTTTCAGATTTTTTGTCAACACATACAAAAATGCAAGGCTTGCCTATTGAAAAATGGAGAGCCTTCATTCAAAAAAGTGCTTCAAATGACGTCAGTTTTTAATAAGCAAAACTATGGAACGCAATAAATTCAAAACATATTACAATAACAAATTAAATAAAAAGATAGATATGATCTTTGCCGACGACGCAGCAGTCTACGATTTTTCATTGACTGATACTCTCAATCCTGCAAAGAATATCAGCAAGATAAACACCAACGTGCTTGACCAGAATTTGGATGCACCACCTGTCATTGTCACCTATCAATGTTGGGAGCTAGGAGCATGAAGTAATACACAAGTTCATATACCATGGCTACACACACATCAACAAAAACTCGGCCCTAGATTTTTGATTAATAAACATCAGTATCCATAAAGATTTTGATGTGTAAATACCAATGTGTTAAGAAAATGAATGATTGTTTGCAGGGTCGTATATAGAATTTTCAAATGTGTGAGTCGACATTAAAAAATGTATAAATGGTAAAATTAAAGGCATTTTTTTCCCTTCACAATGCACCATGGATGCGCTTGATTGTTTTACATTGATAAATCACTATGTTTTACGTTGAATAAAAATACAAATCATAGTTTTGGTTTGAGTTTACTAAATTTAAAACAATAGAATGTGAACTGCAGAAAAAAATAGAGTAAAACTTAACGATTTAATTACATATTGTAACACACTTTACTGCATATGCAATTGGTTGGGTTAACAAGCTTCTAAACGAAATTTTCAATAACTTTTCATAGAAATTTAGAAATTGACTTTACATGAACGATGAAAATTACTTTTAAAGTAATAGCTCGCCTCTGAATTTCCCTATATCTGGACCAATATGCATACAACGTAAAGTAAACTAACCACTTCAGTTTAAAAAAACAGTCGTTTACGTTTTATAATGTCTCCATACACACGTACCATATATACGACATTTTGAAAATCATCACTTTGAACTCTGCTCATAAATGTTTTAATTCGTGTGTTTATTTTAATGATTATCTTTTTAAAAAGACATTGTGGGAGTGGCAACAATGTGAAAATGTCACCTTTTTCAAAAAAGAGTTGAATTTAATTGAATTACCGTGTGTAAATAAAGTCATTTCTATGGCACTGTACTTTAAACAGTCTTTTTGTTCGCATCACAGCTGCCACTGTTTGAATACATTAATGTCACGATTTAAAGAATTAAAATTATTTTCAAAACCACCAGAAAACCTATAAAATAAGAAGGTTAATTGCTACTTCATTGAGTTTTTTAAAGTGATCATTTGCTTCGATTTCAATTATTTAAACCGAACAAATTGAGCCATCTTTGACAAATAAGCACACTTAAGTTATATAAACTTAGTTAGCATGGAATGAAAGCATGAATCTACTTGTAGTAAGATCATATGAACCTTACACCATAATCGGTTCTTTTACATGGGTTAATATTCCCGTCTCGTTGGAGGCAATACAGATCTTCATCTGTGCCCCGTATAAAAGAAGCTATGGCACTTAGTCCACTGTGGCCTTGAACTAAAACGTCACAGTTCATTATCATGTGGTGTTCTAAAAGCAGTTTCTCCAAACCATCGCACATTTCCTGTTTAGGCCCAAACCTGTCTACATGCACGATTTTACCTGGAATAGTTATCAGTCTGTCTTTGAATGTCTTGTTCGCTGATTGTAATACTTCACTGGAATCACTCATCACAAACACTCTGTCGTATTCGGACTGAGCTTTACTTGATATAAATGTCCAGATTTTCTTTATATTCTTTATAGAATTGCGGACTTCGGAATCAGTTGGGTTTGATGGATTTCTACCCAATCGTGCATGAACACAAACGAGTCTGTGTTTGTAAGAAGGAATAGCCTTGTCTAGTATTGTCTGCAGACTATTTTGAAGACGTGGAGACAGTTTGAAAAGTCGTTTGTAGATGGCGGCGTACACTTCTGGGACTGTTAGATCCTTCATCCATGCCAACTGCTGAGAATATCGAACAGATTTTTGCAATGATCCAATGTTCTCAAGATTTGCATATAAGTAGATATATTTAAGAGTTGGATTGAACTTTGATGTCAAATCTAGCGTTTCCAATGACCCTTTGAAGTTACTGTCGTCTATATGCACCTCTTCGCTATATTCAGACTTTTGAGGACTAAAACTTGTTGGGTTACTCCAATTGACTTTGCTTGGGACAATGTACTTTTGCATATCACAAGATGGTTTTAAAAACTCCGCTTTGAAAATTCGACCTGTCAGATTTGCGATGACGTAACCAGCCATTGCACCTTTAAGTCTGTCAGCCCAGCCACCACACGCCAAGTGCTCGTCACATCTATATATCAAATAGTTACTTCCATTTCCAGCTGTGTCCTTTCCTATTGCTGGTCTCTGGAACAAATTCCAAAGCAAAAACTGGTTTCGAAAGCGTGGCAAGACCTTGCGCCGGGATGAGTAGCCACCATCATCCGTCATGTATTGCTCAATATCAAATCTTACCGTTCCTTTAGAGGATAAGTATGCCCAACAAAAGCCTAAGAAGATAATGAGGACGAGCCATCGTAAACAGATGTTGCACAAGTTGGAAATACCTGATTGGAAAGAAATGAAAAATAATCGTTAGTCAATTGTAAAATCATATGATTTAAACTAAACTCATATAGGGCTATACATACAGATATAAGAACTAATATATAAGTGAAATTATCGAAGTGTAAGAAAAATACGGAAATCGAGAAAATGCGTCTTTGGCTACAGGGATGCTTTCAAATTCACCTATAATAATTTACTTAATAGTCCAGCGGTCTAGGGCCAAACTTTGCAATTTTGAAGATCAAGTTGTTTTTATGTTCATTCTTGTTCAGAAGGGTCCTTGGAGTAAAAAACTTTTTTTTAATCATACTTGGGCAACTCTAGTTAAAAAGCATATATTCAAGATGACCGCCGTTCATTTTCGTTTCATTACAACAACTAAGGATAACAGTATATAGCTGTATGATACTGTTTATCTCAACAACTAAGGATAACAGTATATAGCTTTATGATACGGTTTATCTCAACAACTATGGATAACAGTATATAGCCGTATGATACGGTTTATCTCAACAACTAAGGATAACAGTATATAGCTGTATGATATGGTTTATCTTAACAACTAAGGATAACAGTATATAGCCGTATGATACGGTTTATCTCAACAACTAAGGATAACAGTATATAGCCGTATGATACGGTTTATCTCAACAACTAAGGATAACAGTATATAGCTGTATGATACAGTTTATCTCAACAACTAAGGATAACAGTATATAGCTGTATGATACGGTTTATCTCAACAACTAATGATAACAGTATCTAGCCGTATGATACAGTTTATCTATTCATTAGTCTATTGATATAAGGTTTTTCATTTCTTTGGTCAAATTTTGGTTTTAAGGTCATTTCATAGGTGAAGGTCATTTGTTTAATATTTGTTTTATGTTTAAGTTCTTGAGCTTGAATCTTTCACAGTTATGTGTATTCATCTGCAAAGATATTATTAATCTTCGTCATTTTAAGGTTATCACGTATTTTCAAAGTAATTCAAACGATAACTTATCTATGTGTGATTTAAGATTGAAGTAACATTTTGAAAATAATTTCCCCCCCATCTGAAACAATACGAGACTTATAACCAGTGTTGCGGCTGAATAGTTCGGTGGACTTCTTGAACAGAGTAGAGTAGTTGGATATTTTAACTACTCGAGTAGTGTAGAGTAGCAACTCAAAAAAATCTAAGGTTAACTACTTTAGTAGAGTAGCTACTCTACTCGAGTAGTCTTTGAGTAGTGATTTTAAATTCGTAATCATTAAATCAACAAATTCAAAGATTTAAAATTAAAAGATTACTGCATTATTTACATTATCATGTAACAAAATTGAAGAAAATGATAAAATATATTAAGAAATTGTGTTAAAAGGAAAATGTATTCAAAAATAATCAAAGTTGAACACAAATTGATCAGAAATAGAACGCAAAATATGTTGACTTCTTAAACAACTACTCGAAGACTACTCGAGTAGAGTAGTCTTTGAGTAATGTGGACAGACTTCTCTTGATTACTACTCGAGTAGTATACTACTCTACTCGACCACAACACTGATCACAATGAGTGTTCTTGTCAATACTTATAGGTTTAAAACTGTATTTGAATATACTGACAGCAGAAACCACTTTTGGCTATGTGTCCTTCGATTGGCTATATAATTTAGTATAATTAAGAAGGTGCAATACAGTTATTGGGCATCACACATGTAAATTCCAAAAAAAGCAAAATTAGTTAAATCCCTACAGACCCATTCTGCAATTAGTTACTTGTGGGCTTTTGTGTGTGCCCGAGCGAAAAGAGGTCATGATTGTTATAATTGAAGTATCAAAAGGTGGTTATGTGTCAATATTAGAAAGGAGGGCAGACAGAATGACAAGGTTTATGGCGAGAAAAATTGTTCACTGTTACCATTTTATCTAGCTGTCTCAAGAAGAACGGTGTATGTTTATAGTAAATTCAGACATTTACTAAGTGTAGATCATTTTTTTCCAAATAAAGTTCTCTAAATTAATTATATACGCGTTATAATACAATTAATTAATCAGCAATTATCAAGCAAGACAAATATCACACCAAAATTAATATAATATTGCGGCTGCAATATCAGATAAAAACTGTTGACAGACACTGAGATGTTGCCTTCCAGCTTTCAGTTCAGCATCCGGAAATATCAAGATGATTTTATTGATTTGCGAGAGAATAAAACTTTTTTTTTAAATTTTTTTCTACGTATAAGAGAGACAATATTCTAAAAATGTTCAATTATTTCGCAATTCGAGCATGTGAACTTTTATGACAAATATTTCACATGATTGAACTATCAGAACAGGTCTAGTGACAGCAATTCATATGTTTACTCTTCTTTTAAGGTCGATGTTTTTTTATATTTAAGATATCAATAACTTGTAGATTGATTTTAAATACGGTACATTACAATACATACCATTATTATTTAATCGAGTATTTCCAATAGTCCATTTCCAGATACATACTGTAGCATTTCAGTTCACCCATTCATTGTTTGTGGGAAAAATGTGTAGGTTTTGTCGACACGAGAGTGTTGTATTATGACCAATGAAGACTGGCAAAAAGGAGGTTACCTTGAAATTCGGACTTTCTCCAAAATAGATTGGTAAATCAACCTTATAATACGGTATGTACAGGAGGGGCGCATGAGTAGGCTAACAGTAGTTTAAAAGTTCATATGAAACAAACTAATTATGATTTTCCAAAAGGTTTTCAGTATCAAGTTAAGGAAATAAATTTTAGATTAAACAATTTTGCTTAATATCCCGGAAACGTTTGAATTAGGCGCATGATCAGACTATTACTATTGTCTCATGAACTTATTCCTTTTTGTACAACGTTTTTTGCTGTTATATATTGAAGGTTGATAATTTGACGCTTAAAATGGCTGGTAATTTTACAGAAGAGTGTTTAACGATGTTGAAAAAGTACTTGGAAACAAAGAATTATGAAAATGTCCAAGAGGACAACATGTCCAAGAAAATGTAAAACTTCTCCACCAGGACGTCGGACGATCTACCAATACGTGAAAACGCTATAATGAATTTCGTTCGAAATAATCAGGATTATTTTGTTTTAAATGAATTTTCAAACTACTGTTAGCCTACTTATGCACCCCCCCCCCCTCCTGTATAAAACCAGAGTATATCATTTAGTCTTTGCAGAAAAGATAGGGTTGAAACATTTTAGTTTGCCCTGTTTACAATTTTTTATTTGATCCGTTATTTATTATTACTATGAATCTGTTGGCAATTTTAAAGGCCACAATAGACATCTTAACCAACAGGATTAACAATTTTAAAGAGGGACGGATAGCTTAAAGAACACAAATGAAAATATAATGAATACCTTAACTCATAACTAAAAGCTATTTCTTCACAACATGTAATCGAAACAAAGGTAACAGAAGATCGTTAAAAGAAAAACATGTCCAAAATATCAAGATATCCCCATTATAAGTAAGGAATATTTTAACTAATACTTACAAACCATTTCCTTACAATATCAGTCTTCAAAGAAAAGCGAGAACAAGAACAAGAACTCTCAAAACTAAGGATGGAGACGGATGA
This sequence comes from Clione limacina, assembly GCA_032362205.1. NCBI lineage: Eukaryota > Metazoa > Mollusca > Gastropoda > Pteropoda > Clionidae > Clione > Clione limacina. The sequence continues at coordinate 11,974 of JAUUEB010398642.1, forward strand.
AGGTGACTTGAAAATAATAGATACTTGGAAGTCTGTATGCCCTGTGTCGGTCAGGGGGAATATCTGAGTTTTTACAGCCGTATACACGCTTCCAGAGGTGGTATAATAAGAGATTTTCTATTGATAGAAATAGTCAAAAACGTACAGTTCACAGTTAAAAATGTGCGTACTCCTCTTTCAAATTTT
>JAUUEB010398753.1:0-12159 GCA_032362205.1 Clione limacina
TTGGTTGGTTGGACATTTTTTTTAGAAGTGTTTAAAGGGTCGTTTTTTCCCTCTTTGTTCTCTGTATTTAACATTATTGAGAGGTCGAGGGTTATTTTTCTTTTTTTAATACCGCTTAACATTCAAATAGACATAAATCGATTCCTTTCAATGAGACGAACATTTTGAGTACCAACTGCATTTGTTTGTGTTCACATTAGATATTATAAGACATGCCAAGGAAAAAATTTGTGGCGACACAGCTAATTATCGTTCTACACGTTTGTTTTGCTTATCTAACAACCGCTTGATATTTAAATGTACAAACGACGATTCCTTTCAATTAAACACTCATTTTGAGTACCAATTTCCCTATATTTGTTGATATATTTGCTTGTACAAGCCCAGATTTCAAACACAATGTTAAATCGCAACACCTCTTTCTTTTGTCCATATATGTATGCATCTTAACATTAAAATGAACAGAATTTAAATCTTTAAAAAGAGCCAAATACTTTTCAACACCATGCATTTACATCTTCTCATAAAAAAAGAAAACATGAGCTGAATCTACCATGTTTTATTACACATGTGTCACGCTATCGTTCAAACATTTCAATTATGTTGCCGTTTTCAATCCACTGTCCCTGTTTGTCAAAGATGGCCAAAAGAAAACTGGAAACAAACTAAATCCACACCAAATAAAAAATTAAATTCATTATGTCCCAACGCAACTGCCCAGCCCCAAAGATTGAAAGTGCCGATGTTTCTGTTCTTCTTTGGGCACTCTCATAGCCTTCCGGGAAACATCAAACATCCATGGACTCATTTAAAAGACGGGTATGTAATTATCTGCAAACAAGATATGTGATGTTTATTTTTGACAGATAATTCTTAACCTTACACACCCAAGACACAATTAAATCGTTATCTTTTTCGATTAACATCAAAAAAGTGCAATGAGCAGCAATGAAAATCCCCTCACCTTTGGCCATCAATCCCCTTGGTAGCCACAGCTACCCTATTTTGATAAGCATAAACCCCCCTAACATTGCTCTTAAATGCAACATTTACCTTCCATTTTTCAAATTTTTCCCCAAACCCCCTTTTACATAGCTCTTGAATTCACAATTAATCTTCTATTTTCAAAATTCCCCTACAGAACCCCCTTTACATATAGCTCTTGAATGCACAATTTAGTTGTTTTTTCCTGGCTGCTATCATAAGCACCATTTTTTCTCCAGATCTCCTTTAGCATAGCTCTTTATAACCACTGCAATTTATGTACCTACTAGTTCACTTACACATTGAACTATGAGTTTGTTCCAAACATGTTATCTTTTTTCATTGTAAGGTTGGTACATGATTTTTTAATGTTGTGAAATTTTCTGAAACCCTACTCAAAATACCCTTGATTTTAAACATTAAACTTCTGGTTTTCTATAATTGTCCAGGGGGATGGAGGGGGCATCCTCTCAACACCAATGTTCTGAGGGATCAAAGTACCCAGACATGCTTATGTAAAACCTGATATTTAAAAATATTCCAATCTGACACATTTAAAAAGATGTTGGTTGTATAAAAATATAAATTAGTAATGAGATAGCACTAGTTTTTCTCAAACAAAAACAAAATTAAATTAAAAAAAATATATATAAATCAACGAATATGGACATTTACGCTGAAATGCGAACACAGGGAATTTGGATTGAGAAAAATCTTTGTACAGAGAGAAAAAATATTTTTGGAATGTAAGTCTGCATTCGTAATAAGTCATCCTATCAAGAAAAGCTGTAAATCATATATGTTTCAAAGTCTTTCTACAACCACTGTGGTGATGTCTGATAGGGAATGAACAACTTGTTTGGGTCTTTCCACATAGACACTGATGTAAACTTAAATTTTTAGTTTTTAACTGTGATCAGTTTTGTTTTTCTTTTATTTTCAGTTGTGCTGAAATTGACATGATCAAGCGACCCCTAATTTAAATTTGATGTCCACTTACACAATCAGTAAACTCGTAAAAATAGATTTTGTTACCAATGTGAGACAGATAAGAGCTTTTACCAAATATACATCAAGAGAAGGACCTCATCCAGCCAAACAAAAGCCATTGTCATCCCAGGTCCTATCCTGTTACCTTAGACAAAGAAATCTGCCTCATTGGACTGCTTTTTGTATGTACTACCATCAGGTTGTCAATGACCAGTTTGGTTTGTCACATTTTAATTGGGAGGTAAGTTTGTTTTGTTTTTTATAAGGCCAACCTGACTTGGGCAATACTATTGGTTTTGCCTTTAAAAAAAATCGGACTTGTAATAATCGTGTACGAGAAAGTCCGATTTTTTTTTAAATTTGCATACATTTATAAAGGGTGCAAATCGAGCGGCCGAATTTCTTCGGCCAATGGATTCTAAAACCCTGTTCACTCGGATGGCCGATAAAAATGGCCGACCGGTTTCAAAACGTTCTTAGCTTGGAGGAATAATAAATATATAGTTCATCCAAGGTTCTTAGACGCGTTCATGTTTTTAGGTAAGGTATCATCCTATCGGGTCTTATTCGACAAGTCTGATTGGAGTCAAATGTAAGGGTTAGAAATAGGGTGTGGTTTACTTAGTTGTTTTTTGATTAATTGCTACCATTTGAAATCGATTGATGTGTTTGTTAACGTGACTTTACCACGCAATGAGCTGCCGATTTCTTAGGAAGTTGGGAGTTGATAAGCAGCAAAATTACTTTCAAAACACGAATAAGGAATTATAATTAATTATTCATTATAAAAAGATTAAATCAAGAATAAACTCTGGGATCAGGTAGACGGTTGTTATCATAGTCTGGGAACTACCGCCCGCCTAACAGTGAAAGAGAGCGTGTGTGTGCGCCGCGTGACGGCAACGCCAACTCTACCGCCCAACAGTAACGAGTATTTTATCTATGTCAATATTTAAGTACATTTTGTGAGTTCGTTTGTTTTAAGATTGATATCTTCGTCTCTGCATCCATGGTGGAAAACCGACAATGTTTCTATTTCTTTTAAAAACGATTTCAAAAAAATCTCTCTCAAATTCTATCAAGAGATAAATACAACTAGACACAAAATACGGCCGTTGACTCTCTCATTCTACTAGAACTAGAACACCGCCGGTCGGCCATTTTTATCGGCCAGCCGAGTGAACAGACATGGTTTTAGGGTCCATTGGCCGAAGATATTCGGCCGCTCGATTTGCACCCATCAATAATACGCTTTCATTAAGGGACGTGTGTTGCTGCACAGCGCACTGTCCCATCTATGCACTGTTCTGCACGATAACATTGCGCACTATCGGATGCCCACTGCCCACGCGCGGTTAAGAAGAAGAAACCTGCCGATGGGGTTTCTCTATGTAATATATTTTAATTAGTTTTGATTCCATAACTTTGTCAATTGTTAACGGATATTGCTGGAATTAAATAGGCTTCTTCGTCTGGTTGAATTACAACATCGTACGCAATTTGAAGTCAATCAGTTGTATCTGTCTTGGGTTATCGGGGGCACAGACAGACATACACACAAACGCGTATCGTCACATACCCAAAAAACCAATTCTTGGTTTCGGGAATAATAATTTCTTTTCATTTATCTAACTAAGTTTCACCCCAAACAAGCTGACGCTTCCCAGTAAGTGGTTACATAGGATATAAGCCGTTAAAAGAATACAAATATTTCAAAAAGTTTGACCGCAAGCTTTTACACATAGCTGCAGTTCCTTGAAAGAAGGTTTTATCATGAAATCCTCAAGACAGCTATAGTGACGGGGGATGATTCAGCTCTGTCGATAAGTGGTTACTAAGTATAATACAGGTTTTTACTGAACAATCCGCAAAGGCGCAACTGAATTTAATCATTTCTACGCTTCTTTAGGAAGATCTTGAAACAATACAGAATCTTAAATCAGTTCGTATGTTTTTAGATATAGTAAATAAGAGCATTTGGGGGGTAAGAAGTCAGAAATAGCTACTCAGTAAGTTGGTAGGCGCGTATCTGTGGGAACATGGTGCAATGCCCCCTTACCCATCAGACTAAACGAAGACAAAAGCTCTAGATTTGCACGATTTACACGTAATTTTCAAAAATATTCCCCTTTAAAAATGTCAAAAACTCTTAGTATAAAAAGTTGTTCTACTTCGACTGCAACCATACAAGTTTTAATGGATTTCTGAAAATTACTATGGGGAAATTTATCATGATGTACTACTTCGCTGCTTTCTGAATTGATAAGCAGTATTTCTAAGTTGGAAAACGTAATTTGGTGCTGACAGTAGTATTAAAAAGCATCTATAATGATTAAGAAATAATTATTTGAAAATGGAAACCTACAGTCAACTGTCATCGCGTTCAAACCCCTATAACTAGAATCCATAGACAATTTGTCAGCAAAATTAATATATAACTCTGCTCCAAATTAATATGTCTTGATGTTAAAAACGTTGGGTTTCAGAATTCGGTCTGTCTATTCTTTTATAACAAAATAAGTATCAATGTAAAAAATCGGAATTATTCAACAAAGTATTCACTTATCATCGGGAATACTTGTTTGGTTCGTGTTTTTGTTTGTTTTTCGGGTTTCAGGTTAATGATGTCATATGTCTTCCTTAACTTTATGTTGAACTCCATATCATTTTACAGATGACCAGAATACAGGTAAAACAAACATACATATGCTTATAACCAGGTGAATTAAACCACATACCCAGACGGTATTGGATACGTGTTGAAAGATCATGTTGTTTCTGGCCCACCCTATAAAAGAGAAATAAACGGGCTTTGTTGGAAATTTTTTTTTATTGTATTGAGTGTTTGCTAGAGGGTTCTAAACTCACCTTTTGATATGGTGTTTTCTTTCCGATCAACAATTTTAAAATCCGTTGGGATTGATGAGTCATGTTTTTGGTTACGGTTTTAATTTTAGGAAAAGAGGAAAATACTTGGTTCATTTTGTGCTCAAGCAACTAAAATAGGCAGGCGCGTAGCCAGTAGCTGGAGTTGTACTATTTATAACAAATTTTCAAAAATTCCGGTCGCTTTGCGGCCATTCATTTGACACAATCCGAGCCTCCTCCCCTTCAAAATACTGACTACGCGCCTGAGGATAGGAGTAGATTCTTCCTTTGCTTAAGTGGAAACTTCTAACCACTGATAATACTGATCAGGAATAACAAAGTCTTTGTAGCACAAGGGGCACCTTATCCTCCCAGTGTATGGTAGCCATTGTTGAAGCACAAGGGGCACCTTATCCTCCCAGTGTATGTTAGCCATTGTTGTAGCACAAGGGGCACCTTATCCTCCCAGTGTATGTTAGCCATTGTTGTAGCACAAGGGGCACCTTATCCTCCCGGTGTATGTTAGCCATTGTCGCTCCTTGCTTGCTATGGCAGCCAAATGAAAATCAAGATATGATATCACGACCAATCTGAGTGAAGTGGGCATACTTTTAGAATTTTTTTCTCTCTCTGAAAGACACAGAGCTAGAACAAAGATCTACAGATATATCTAATACATAACATGATTTGTTGCTTTAAAATGGCAAGGATTGTCCCTTGTTTCTTTATCCACTTGAATAGTGTTAAATGAATTGAAAAAGCGTATCTTATATGCATATTGCCTTTCAGTTGTTATGAGAACGTATCAGTAAAATGTATTCACATGCACACTCCCCCTCCCCATTCCCCTCTCAGGTATAGATAACTATAAATTGATTCACAATAATGATCCCGTGTGAATTATTACATTGCGTTCTACGAGTAAAAGCGACTACACGCTGAACACTGAGGTTGCAAATAGGAAAATTAGCAAAGCAGTAAACATTCGCAATGAACTGGTTGTATAAGCAAATATTTACTAGTTTCGCAAATGTGTAAACAAAAATGTAGTTGAATTTCTAGTGTAGCCTATTTTTAGCATATCATTATACAAACATTTGGCTAATATACCACAGGTGAAATATTATGTCATGGGCTGTTTCCTGAAAATAAGTGTTGAAGTTGGCTCACCTGTTTTGATCATATCGATGGAACCGATCTTTATGAGTTGGATAGATCTAGTGGTCGAACTGATCGATCGTTAATAGTACCTTAATATTAGTAGTAGAAAAACAACAAACTGATCATTGGGATGATCCAAAATTCTATTCACTCCCCCTTGGTACGGGCCTGGTAAGCAAAAGTTATCGCCCATTTGTCCCTTTCATCTTGACAACGTGAGACGAGGCGTCTCTCCCTTCGTCAACTTCAGTGTTTGGCGACGTTCTTTGAAATTTCTTCTTGGATTCATAAAACTGCAAAATTATTTATCTCAATATAAGTTTAATCAAAGAATTAATTACATTTTTTTTAATCAGCTCATCAAAATTAGTCAATCTGGTCGCAGAGAGCATTTTAAAGCCTTTTATAAAGAAATTAGAACTTATCTTTCTTCAAATCTGAACATTTCCACGTGTAAGAAACCGGAAATATGGTTTTCTATCAATGCAGTCAATGTTATCTCCCCTTTACACAGACAACTGGCATCAAATATGACTAGCGGTCTGAGTGTGATCGGTCATTAGTGTGTCGTTTTGGATTGAAATGAATGTAAATGGATGTAAACATATATCGGAGTGAACTTGAGTCGAATGATTGAAAACGAGTGATCAATTCTGACAACCATATCGATTGAGCCGTTTAGAGCGTTAGAATCGAACTGATCATTTGATTCTGAATTGATTTGACTTCAACTCTACTGACAATATCATAGTGTTTCATATAGATAAACACAAGGAAAAGTAATATGCGCAGCTAAAATGTCACAGATTATGCTGAAAGTTATCTTTCATTAATTAGGGCTACGAGGCATACACATCATTAAAGACGTAAAATAACAGAGGTTAAATCAAGCACGAACATAGTATGAATATATGTCTACAATACTCATTGTAGTGAATGCTTTGTGTTTCAGTTTAAGTATCTTGAGCGTTAGAGTTGAACAAAAATTCAAAAAACAACATCAAAAATGCTCAGTTGTCAGATAGTACGGTTGGGGGAGGGGGCAAAGAAGTGGTCGTGGTTTAGAAAGAAAAACAGAATCCAACCCAGTCGGCTCCCCTTACGTTCCAGGTCGAACACTTCTAAATTCTAAGTTCGTCAGTAGAAAGTAGATCTAAATAAAAACATACGACTAGTGGATCACCGCGGGTTGCCACGAGGTATTGTCCCTTTTGAGAGTTGACTGCCTTTCCCGGGAGGTTCAATGGAGGTCCCATGGAGTTCCTGTGGGGTGTAATGTCGAGGACGAAAACATATGAAACAATTATATCAAAATTCCATGGATGGATTTGGCTTTTATTTCGACATATGATAATTTACAAACCAAGAGGATGCTTTGAATAATAAAATTCAAGGACATTCGAATATTTGATGTTTCATGTTTGTATTCCTTTGGTTAAATACTTCAAATCACAATTTTACTGATTCAGACTAAGACCGGGATGCTCTTAAAATAATAACGAGACATTCCCAAAACTGCATTCATATGAAAAGTGTATTCTCGGTACTGAATAGCAAAAGATTCTAGAGGACATATGATAACTGACCTACCAAGTGGTACTCCGAATGCTTTTGGTGTGAATGAGTACATCCTCCGATTATTTATAAAGATTTTTTGTATTTGTTCCATTAAGCCAATTCAAAAAAAATTGCCGTCTTAGTTATTCGTACTGTGCTTCCGTGATACAGAGCACTTAATAGCTTCACGCAAGTGAACTCTTTTTTCTGTGTGCTCATCCAGCTTATACAAATTGTAAATATGAGAGGGTTGTTTTAAACTTTGTACGGAGTTTGTGTTTCCTTCTATTGATTGAAAGCAGGGGCGTATGAGGGATCTACAAATGGGTGGAGGAATGTTGGGGCGAAACGCCAATACTAAGGACTCGAAGCTCCAAAGTTTTTATAGGGGGTTGGTCATTTCAAGAAGGTGGTAATAAGCAGGGGCGTATTTATGTTAGGTTTTTTTTAATTGGGGGGTGTATTGGCGCAGACCACTAAAACCAACAAAGCGAAGCACCTGAGTGTTTGTAAGGGGAGCTTTCCCTCAAGAGGGTTTTGACAAACTTTGTTACGGAGACGCCGACAATTTTTATTTGTTTCTTCTTTGGTAGAATACAGGTGTGTATCAAAACTTTCAAACGGGAACGGGGTAATTGACGCGAAGCGCTATTTTTTTACGCAGGGGGCACCTTTTTTAAATAACATAATATTAGGGGAAAACTGGTCTTTAAATACTTTCTTCCAGTTCTTCTTCTGTAGAGGAAGTCAGGTAACACCGGCAGAAAGTCAGATAGGTGTTGTGGCAGACTGTCAAAAGATATTTTTTGTTTACTTGTACCAAATTTTATTAGAAAATTAATATCTGACCCAAGATTCGAAATTTTTAACACTACAGACTGCTTAGATTTTCAGTTGAACTTCTATGCACAAGTCATATTGTTTTTAGGAAAAACATAGCAGTTTTATAGTATAAAAACTTATAAATCTTGGCAAAGATCTTCTCTCCACATCTTTATGACCTGACACAATATCTGTGCGTGAGTTAACCTATTCTATTATTACAAGCTTATGGCAGCACAGGCACACAAGAGAACACCAAACACATTTTTCTCGTCTACGTTTTGTTGCCGAGCCGCTGATTAAGCCATGCACACTAGACATCTACTCACCTGCATTCTCTCTCACTCACATATTCTTTTCTCCCTAAACACCGTGCTAAGAAGGCACGGTTTATGTCTTCCTCTGGCTATATTATTAAAACAAACATAACGAGCCCTTCTCCTCGGATAAAGTGATTAATTTTCTACCAGAGGAAAAAAAACTTACTTATACTTCAACGTGTTGTGATTTTTTGTGATCTGTGATAATCCCAGAGGATTAACGAACTATTTCAATTGACTTTGTGATCGAACCTCATTGTCATGGCTCAATCAGTGATCCAGATCCAGAAGCACGCTGGTGATACATGGGGATTTAGACTTCAGGGTGGAAAAGACTTTAATGCAGAGCTCAGCGTCAAGAAGGTATGGATATCTTTGTTTCATCATACGTTACTTTCACAGTTTTTTATTCCACTACCATATTAAGGATTTATTTGTGGAGCGAGTATCAAAAACGTTTATTTAGATCTTTTTCTTTGAAACAAGCGTCGTTTTAAGTTGCAATATTTGATTGAATATTACCAGTAGAGTGGGGCACATTATTGATTTACAATTTCATCCCGGAGAAGACGACAAAATAACTGAGGATATTATAGGAGATGGTACAACCAATAATCTTATTTTGTTTAATGTTCATTATTTTATTTCCATGTTTTATGGATGAATAAATAATCTTGTATCTTGAATCCGTCCCCACGCTCACCAAAATAGAGTTTGAGGTATTTACCAAACGTTTAAATAACATATTGATTGCCTTAATACACTTTCCTAGATCATTTTCTATATTGGAATGATAAAAGAACTTTCAAAAAAATCATAATTGTTTGAAGGGAAATACATACATTGCTCTGAGGAATTCAATATGAAGCTATGATATTTCAAAAGTTAATAGCTTTTCTCATCACATTTTCTTTAACGGTACACAAACTTATAATCCGCACTCTTGAGTGATATTTTCCACATATATTCTTTTCATTGTTCTCAATCTAAAGGTAAACGTTGACATTTTCGTCTTGTTCAAAATATATATTAAAATCATTTTTTGTTATTGCTCTTCCTTTAAAATAAAAGCATGAAACTAGAAAGGAATGTGTGTATAAAATACAATATATATATTGCACAACAAATGTTGCATGAACATTGCGGTATCAGCACATAGCCAAAGTAAGCATGGTTTATGAGGTTTACCTGGTTAACCTTGCGGTGTCACCGTAGGAGCTTTCAGCGAAAATGTATTAGTTTGCTTTTCTCCGTTTGAATATCACCACTTCCTGTTGGGATTGGTGAGGGTCAGTTGCAAACAAAAAAGAAGAGGTAATTCTTGGGAAAATGTTTTTATATTCAGTATTCATTAATCCTAAATAAGTACTCACTCGTATGTATACAAGTGGCATAATCAGATGTTTAAAATGAAGGTAATCTTCCCTTTGATTCTGAAAATGTCTATAAAAAAGCGGATTATATAAAACAAATGATATGACTAAAAAAGAAACAAATATCAAGGACCCAATTTACCTTACAAAACGTTGGTAATCAATCTCTGTTGAACAGGTAAAACGTTCAGTGAACGTAAAATGTAGTATTTGGACCAAGGTAGAGGCCTTATCACGTGTGTGTATGTGCAAGCCACTAAACCTTTGGTCGTTGCCTAGGGTTACGTAAAACAATATCTTTTGTGAGCAAGGAAATAAGGCTACGTGGCATTATCGTATTACGAAACATAATATTCTCGTAGCCAGAAGGTATTTTACTAATTAGAAAAAGTAAACGGGACCCTTAACAAAATGGAGGCCTAACATATTTGTATAATTTATCTGCATGCTGTAGACGCTCACGTCTTAGTCAAACAATTTGGTATTATAAATTATAATTCTCACAAACGGATTTTACTATGTCACTTTAAGAAAACTCATATACAGTCAAACTTGCTTTTAAGACAACCTGTATACAACAGAAACATGTCGTAAATATGAGTGGTCTTGATTGAGCATTCTAGTTTTCTCTATAATTCACTTCTCTTTTGTTAACTATAAAAACATGATAGTCTTTAAGACAAGCTTGACTGCCATTCAACAAATAAAACGACAGTTAATGGTGGTAGGTCTTTTGGTTATTTTGGGGTTTTTTTTGCCTTGTATTTTTTAGGGAGCCTCTGATTTCAAACCAACATGCTATTTAGTTAATTTAGTTCATCTCACTCTTTCCGACTTAGATGATTTAAAAACCACACAATCAAAACTGATCGTTTAAAAGAATGTTGCATTATCCGTCAAAATGGTCTAAACATATTTTTGTTTTCATTTCCTACGTAAATAACTCTTCACTAAGAGGATAATTATAAATGCGTATGATATCAGTGTCCTATCTTGATATATCAGACAGACTGTCTCAAGTATGATATCAGTGTCCTATCTTGATATATCAGACAGACTGTCTCAAGTACAGGTATTTACAGACAAGCTACACGCAAGGAACAAAGTGATTAAAACGTAAAAAATTATGTCATGCTACATCATGGGGATCTATCATTAATTGTTCAGTATTTAAGCGTAATGAAATCGAGTTTAACTCAATCGGTTTCTTGTCGTTTATGTGCTATGTTAGGTAGCGAGTAGCGAGGCGTTATAAGCAAACAAACACTCTCCTGCTGCTATAGTGCTTTGTTTTTAATACCTTCGGCTCTCAACACAGGTAGGTGAATGCCAATTTTCAAAGCATCTCCATGCTCTCTTAAACGATCAAGACTTTAAGAAGATATATTTTAAAATAAATTAGAGTAAAAAAATCTTTGTAAAAATTCTTGGGAATAATGTTTATTAACGGTTTTATTGTGATTTGGTTAGTTTTATTTCTTCTTTAACAATCGTTTTTGTCTATCGGTCTGTGGGATGTCTGTTTGTCTGTGTGTCTTCATGTATAATGCATGTCTGTCATATTATCTGTTTTATTGTTTGTGGATTGTCTGTTTGTCTGTGTGTCTTCATGTATAATGTATGTCTGTCATCTTATCTGTCTTTCTGTTTGTGGAATGTCTGCTTGTCCAGAGCGATTCTTAACGTTTTCACCTTTCTTGAACGATAAATATATTAAATCATCAATAAAGAAATAAAATGTCAACATGAGTAAGATTTTATCTCGGATAATAAGACATAAACCATCCTTCTCATTACACCCTGAATAAGTTGTTCGCGTTATTTTTCATTATTTCTAGAGAAGGTCGTTGATTTTTCATTTTTGTGGAATTTATTGCGAATTATTGCACGTGAATATTTCTATCAGTTTTTTACTTGATTGAATGTCAAAGAGTCTTAGTGAATGTAAAAGACAAATATTGATGTCTACCTGTTTATCATACATTCTACTTTTCTGATTACCTATTGTTAATTTTTTAATATCTCCTTTCTCTCTCTCTCTCTCTCTCTCTCTCTCTCTCTCTCTCTCTCTCACTAGCACACTA
>JAUUEB010398864.1:0-12159 GCA_032362205.1 Clione limacina
CTAAAAAAAATCAAACACTTCGCTACAGCGTTTAATTCACTACAGTGCCAATTTTCAATAGACACGAAAATGGGCACTAGAAATTAAACACTTCGCTACAGTGCCAATTTTCAATAGACACCAAAGTGGGCACTAAAAATTAAACAGTTCGCTAAAGTGCTCAATTCACTACAATGACAATTTTCAATAGACACCAAAGTCGGCACTGTAGCGGGATTTTACTGTATAATGAAAATATGAACACTCAATATTACATAATGAGAACACTTAATATTACACCCAATGGTGGACATTGTCATTGAGTAGCAATTTATACATTCTGTGTAGCTAAGGGGAATTGCTACGAAATACTTTTTGGCACAATTGCCCTTTCGAAAAAGCCTTTTTAAAACAATTTTAAAAGTGTGGCAATTCAGGATTCCAGCCATAAACAAGTTTTGGTTTCATCTGTGAAAAATGTTAAAAATGTGTACTAAATTTTTTTTCGGGAGTTAGTGTATTATTCATAAAACTGAAACGAAATTATAATTTAAAAAGGACTAGGCTGCTGATGCGCTTTGATTATTGGCACTGATGTTTTCTTCAGATACCTTATTAATCTGATTAGACTGAAGGTACCAGGAATGTTCAATGCAATGTTAGATACTACGGCATCTGCAGAACTATTGCTTTCATCTGAAACGCAAGCAAGTCCTGTAATAAGTAATCCCAATAGAATAAACCACCAATTAGAGTTCGAGATATCAGACTGCCAAGCTGGTTACAGAGCTAACCGGGGAACAGTAAATATACTTTTTATTATCCTCCAGCACATAATTGGAAAGGAAGAAATATAAATGAAACGTTTATTGATTACAATAAGGCTTTTGACAGCGTAATACACCAACATTTGTTTGTCACAATGCAGGAACAAGGTTTTTCTAGGCACATAAAATTACTGATCTCACCACTCTATGAAGACCAAAGAGGCGCAATCGGATGGGACACTTAAAACTGTCAATCTTTTAAAATATCGAAAGGTGTCGGACAAGGATGCATGATTTGATGAAGATGGTCATGCAATGGAAAACTGAGGGAATACACAATAGAGGAAGACCGTCAGTTTCACTTGTTGCCAACATTACAGCAGCAAAAGGCATTAACATACATGAGGTCAGCAGAGCCAGCCTTGACCGATAGAGATTGAGAGAGATATGCCGGCCGATGTCATTCAGTAGGCGGTAAACACCGCTCGCGGTGATGCTGACAGGTGATACCTTATTAATGTTCCATTGTTAATGGTTGAAACACTCTGAGTCAGTGTATTTTTGCCATAAGAATTCTCTAGGTTATATCAGTTTTTGCCTAAAATTTCCCTAGCTTTGGTCCGATCTGTCCACAGTTCTTGACCTGATTTCCATTTCCTAAGCTGTAAAAGCTTCATCGGGCTCCCCCTTAGCCCCAAGTTCATACGCCTATGTTCACACATATGTATTTATACATTTCATATATTTAATCAATTAATCAAAACCTGCATTACTGTATCATAAATGAAAGAATAAAAAATAACACTTTGCCGGCTTTTGCGCTATATTGTTTGTATTTATTCTCCCATGCGTCCTACTCTGTTTGAAAAAAGTCTCTTTAAATGAGTAAGATGGCGCTTTTGAAAATGTACCGATAAAATACATACTTAAATAATTTAAAAAAAAACATTTATCAAATATCAGAGACTGTATCGATTTGCAGCTAACCTTAACAGCACGTCCCGGTGCGTCTGCTAACAACATACCAAACTCAGCCAATCAGCCACAATAAACCATAGATATACACTATTAATACTAAGCATACAGATGTTCAATCTTGTTATGTAAAATATACGTGAGTTTATTAATCTGTGTGTACGCACCGGGATAACAGCCACACTGATGAATCAATCGGCAAACAGAAATGTGGCATGTTATTCCTAGACATGCCAAAGCGTACAAAGGACTTGGTGTAAATTGGTAGGGTATATTCTCAGATTTTAATAAAATGTTTTAGTTATCATTATTAATTATATTGATCCACTTGTTAAAAGTGTCATATTACTTACGCAACTGAAAGAAATTTCCCATTTCTAAATAGCATATATGTAATGTGCATCTCAAGCTAAGAATTAGTATCATACAAGTAGGCGGTTAAAAAATTATATACAGAGGCCACCACCAATTTGTGTTTTTACCTTCTTTTGGAAGAACTATGTTTTTTATAACACCTATAAATGGTAACTTCGGGTTAAAAATTAGTCAGCAAAGGGGTAATCCTAGGCAACGCCGGGTCAAACCGCTGCCTCTTCTTTCTGATGTCGATCCAATTTAAAAGGGCCATTTACTGATTTAAAGCGTTATCCCACACTTCCATGTTCAACAATTGAGCCGAATTTCACTCCCATGCATTCATTGGTTATGTTCATCTTCGCTGAGAACATGTTTTCCAACAGGGCGATAAAGCATTGGTCCGTGAAGGTATAATCATGTGCATACAAAGCCCGGTAAAACTGCTAGTATAATATAATATCTCATTTGATATACGGTAAGATATGCCTGACAATGCAAATATCGGTTGTAGAGAAAGTGCATCTTTTCGTTAACCTACTTTAAGGTATGTGTTCAAACAGTAGCATTTGTTTAACCACATTGCAACATTAAGAACATGTAGGTAAACAAAACACATCGGCAAGATATATTTTCAAAGAGAAATTGTATGATGCATGTTATGCCACGTAAATAGCTTTGACATTTTGCGAGCATTGGCGCCACTCCAACTCAAGATGAAGATTGGATACAAGTAGAGGCAAAACGGTTACAGCTTATCGCGCGGTACAAGAATGCAGTGTCTACGAGGAAAAGTAGAGGGAAATGGGCTGAGAATGTTGCAACTGTAGCACATGATAAATAGACAGGAATTTTATGCATCTAAGAAGATTCCACGAACTCTGAAAAACACCTGAATTCCAAGGAAGGCATTCAATCAAAAAGTGCCCTTCGGAATTTTGCCTTTGGGTTGTGATAATATTGTTTGATTACGGGATAGTATTTTTCCTCCACTCTTCTGTTGGGCCTCATACATTTATCGGTTGAAAACAAGAATAATTTCGACATCATATTTGTAACTTTTGGGTGGTAAATGTGTGCATTTGTGTTAATAGTTTAAATTGATTTTTAAGACATCACTTTTGTATACTAAAATGAGACCTATATATCTAAAAAGAACTATTTGCATCGATATGTTTAAATTTGTTAACTGGTTTTGAGCCTGTAACTCCTTGAAGTTTAATCAATAATATTTCACACTTCTTTTTCTTCTTCCTTGTTATCAGTTCACTCAAGGTTTGAGTAGGTACACTTATTCTGGCATTAAAAGGGTAGACATGGGTAGAAAGTAGATATATTGACCAGTTGGGTACCTTTAAATATATACATAGTCATAATAATGAACATTGGGCTTCATTGCTAATGTTGATAATCATAATATTAATAATAATAACAATGCGGAAGCTGGTATTTTACCTGAAGTCATGTCATCAAGTGCTTTAAACGTCTTAGGTGTTCAAATTGGCAAGTTTTCTTATCTCGCAAATCTTTTTTATCATAAAAAAAGTCACATGGCTTTCTTGGTGTTTACAGCTGTATGGCATTGTTTATTTCCTCAAAGAACTCATGTCTAATAAAGTGTCCTTGAGATAGGCGGGATATTTATTTACTTACCTGTGCCATTCATTTCTCCCTCTATGTATAGATATGACCCTTTTGCACTACTATGTCAATAGCGAATGGTAAACAAACGGCGCTCTCATCCAATGTTTCACTCAGTTACTCACTCACTCACTCACTTACTCACTAACTCACTCACTCACTTACTCACTCCCTCACTCACTCACTTGCTTTCTGTCATGACTCACTTTATGGGTAAGACTTTCATGGCCAGTTTTCTACTTCTCATCCTACACAGCCGGGCTATTGATTTACACCAGGGTATGATAAGAGAAATGTATCAAGTGTTATTTTTCGATTACATATGACCAGCTAGAGTTTGAACCCAGGTGTTATCTGTTCTAAGTAGGTTCACCCTATCTCTCTACACCACCACGGTACACATGATATGTCAGAGAAGAATGTATTGAGATCTGAGTTTATCTATAAACACATTAGCTTGCAATATACTGACATATTTTCTGTGAAATGTGAGAGCTGCACACATTCATTCGTTTGCTAAACAAAAATCTTAATATTTCACCTAAAGTTGAGTTTGAAACGATTAAATCGGAGAGTTGATGCTTAAGCACATTATACGTCAGAAAGACCCACCTGAAGAAACACGGTGTTTAATGAAGGATCCCCCAAACACCGTGTTTAATGAAGGATCCCCCAAACATCGTGTTTCTTCAGGTGGGTATTTCTTAAGTCTCATGTAATATTTTACCTATTAGAATATATAAGTGCGTGCAGAAACAAATTATCCCAAATGAAGCAGACATGAGATCTGATAGTTTTACAATAATCCGAGTCAGCAAACAATAATATAACTTTGTTGTTGGTTTCTACATAAAAGATATGTCAGCGATAACTAAATGGAATGTTGGGAGAAATTAATAACACATTGAGTTCATAAGACACGTTCTTACCTGCTCTAAATTTAGAACGTCGCGTGCTAATCATGAGTCATTTTGCATTCCGAGTACTCACAGTTGGTTCCCAGTTCTCGCTACCCGACTCACCCACATGTGGGCACGGTAGGACACAGCTGATTCTCAGCCATAGTGCGAACAGGTGAGATAATCAAAACATTATACAGGAACTCAAGAACTGATGGCTATGGTATGCGCTTCATAGGTAAATTCATAAACATATTATACCGCTTCTATTGATAGATTGTACGTATCGACCTCCTAAATAGATTTTTTTTAAGTGTCGTGAGAAAGGCAAAAATGCTTTGGTTCGTTTTATATCACTATCCGGGTGTCTTTTACGGTAGTTTCACCTACGCTTTTTCCCCTTATTTAATAATTTATTAACAAGATTTTTGAAAATGCACCTGACACTTTCTCATCACAACAAATTGACAGCGTCAGGCTTTAATCTCCAAATAAAAATCCCTTTAGATGTACACATAAGGATGTCATCAGACTCAACGTGAGTAAGCTATTCGATTATTTATTTAATCTGGTCATAGCTTCCACACAATCAAAGAAATTGTATCAGTTTCATAACATTATACTCTTACTTTTATCTTCTTTTAATCGAACAATGTACCAGGAACATAGAAAAAATATTCACACTAAATTTCCATATTTTTTTGAATCAAAGTACCGATACCAAGTAAGCAAACTCCTGGTTTATTTCCACTTTTGTCTATTTTGCAGATGATTGAAATATTTCAAAATAGAATGAACAAATTTAAAAAAAGAAATAAAATCAAATGAAGAGATCACGTAAAAAAGGCAAACAATTTAGTTATAGTTGAATCGGATGGAGGGGAGATAATTAAGTGTGTATTTTAAGTACGGATAGAAGATCATGTCGTATAAATGATATCAAATAAGCCACTGAATCTGATTAAATGTGTATAGTATAAGAATTTTTATAAGATGTTAAGGATTAATAATTGACCCCGATACGCAGATGTGTACCTTCTCAGCTACTTCAGGCTGCTTCAGTTAATCAATCGTTAATGTGTAAACCTAGCAATTGGTCCGGCCGGATCATTCAATTCAACTCAATTAAATTCAACTTTATTTGAACTTTATTCGAACTTTATTTCAACTTAATTTAAACTTTATTTCAACTTTATTTAAACTTTATCTCTTACATCTATAGATGAACTTACTTTATAAATGGGGGATTTCACACAGTGGTCTCTCCTCACTTTTCATTATTTCAAACACGTTCACACAATCCCCTTAAAATCGTATCACGCTTCGAAACAATTGCATTACCTCCTTAAAAGTTAACGGATTCACCATATTGCAAACTTCAGCGTGTAAATATATAAAGTACTCCCTGCTTGAGGTTGCCTTTAACTACCTGGCGTTTAATGTCGATTTAAAAACAGTGAATAAACGAAAATCCATTGAATATTTTACCAAGAACGAAACATTGTTTTTACGGTTTTATTTTTATTCTATTCCTCTCTGCTGTCATGACGGTAATGCCTGTTTGATGTGTATGGCGATGAACGCTACATTTGCACTCAATAAAAAATTGCACACCCAAGGTAAACGGAAACATAAATCTAATACAGGAACTTCCTGTCTCGCCCACTGTCATAAGAACTAATAAAACAAAAGAAACGAAAGGTGAATTATGTTACCTGATAGCAAAAAAAACTAAAACTCCTGCTTCTTAAACGTATGAGTCATCATTGGCATCCGATTAATACCATGAGACTCAGTGTTAAAAATCATTACATTTCTGGCAACGTGCTGCGCTCAGCTAGTGAGACACAAGTATACACCTCTGGCATGTGGAATGTATAGAAAAAGTTGTCTGACGGAACCAAGCATAACAAGAATTCATGATCGTTAAGGACAAATAATCTGAGAAATGGTATTTGATTGAGAGGATCCGATGAGATTTTGTTGTTTTTTGTATTGTATGAATGATTATACAAAACTCTTCGGTTAATATCTTGTTGTCTGCTCTGCCATTATAACAAAACAGGAAACTTCGTTCAGGAATAGTTTCGCCTTGTTTTCTGTGGCAATAAATAATGATTGACGCACAGTGCTGCTATGAACGGATGACGGGTGTAGTGCCATGAAATTGGTTTTATATGTTAATAAATTATTATGTAAGTGGCTTAACAACAACAAAATATGTTTATGGAATTACATCACATTTGCACTGCAAACAGTATACTGGTTCATATATAAAAAAAAATCTTTCATATCTGTATCGATCTTTGACATATCCTTGGTAAAAGTGAAATGTTGATAAACATTTTAAAAAGTCGTTATCAATTATCCATATATTTGTGTGCAAATTGAAGTAACAATATCAAAATATCGCATCAATGTATTTATAACCTTGCGACCAGTTTCTTTCTGCAAAGTTGGAGGTATAATTCATTAAACTAAGTGCTATATTAATATAAAAAAAAAGATGCAAGTTTATATGTCACCATCCATGGTCTATAAAACGTGAAGGGACACAAAATCTGTCAAAACTAGTAAACAAGTAAAGAGCTAAGGGGAGAGAATTGCAAGAGTTCGATTGTATCTAAAGACAAAACCTTGCATACACAGACTGACTTATCTATCTTGTGTATTAAGTTTTACACTTCCATTTACTTTTGTAACAGTTTGTCTGAAATTAGCTTTTCTTTAAAATGTTAAATTCAATGAGAATCGGAAACTTGAAATAAATAAAATGCGCTATTTTGCTGGTCCGAGTGACGTAGGGTTCATCCAACCCATAACTTCTGTGGAAATCTGCGTTACTTGCATAATCTTGAACGTAAGTCAATGATGAAAACGAAACGTGAAGGTGTTGAAAAGGTTATTAACATCTTACTGATTGATTAGTAGAGGCTTTCACCCCAGATTAGCTAGGGTTCGATTACCGAAATGCCCAATTTATGTACACCTTCAGTATATGTGTAGCAACCTGCTAATATATCTGAGAGGTACCTTCATCGAAATAATCTAGCGTGGGGACTTTCACACATAAATACCCTCGTTTTACACACAAAACATTAATATCTTGGCACAAACTAAACAAAATATTGAACTGATTTTGAAATCCCAAATCTAATATAATCTAAATTATTCTTTTCAGATTCACATCTCACTTCAATCTAACTTAAAGTCTCCATCATGCCCTTCAAGCCCCCTACCGTGGCAAAATGCCCAAAATGTAACACATCCGTCTACGCCGCCGAGGAGATGTTGGCAGCAGGACACAAGTTCCACAAGAAATGCTTCAAATGTGGTATGTTGATGACAATTGTTTACATTTTATTTCAGTTTACTTATATTTTTCGATTTGATAAGTTGGGTCTTTTATCATTTTCAAAGACAATATTTTAGTTCTTATCATTATATAACAACACCAACAAAAAGTTACAACACCAGAGTGACTTGTTTCAAAACCATTGACTTTTTACAACACCACGTACACGTATGTTACAAAAAACTAGGTTCCAACACCAACGTATGTTACAACAACATATGGCACAACATAAAGGTATGTAACAACACCAACGTATGTTGCAACACATGGATATGTTACAAAATCAACGTATGTGACAACACCAACTTGTGTTACCCAAAAAAAACTGTTACAAAACACCAACATGTAACACTAATGAATGACACATCTTTTCGCCAAGATTGTGGGCATCAATGTTTCAAAGATGTGTTCGTTGCTATTGCTCTTTTATATTCACTAGTAGGGCTGTAGATGCACCGTTTTCCGAACGTGTAAGACAGATTTGCCAATTAGGACAGAGGGTAAGAGTATTATTTTTTTATTTTTTTACATAAACCAATTAACACAAAAACGCCGGAACGGCAAACGCAACAACGATGGCTAAATACAGGACGGGAAAATTCAACAACGACGGCTCAATTTTTTATCTTCAAAAACGCAAAATTAGGCTTTAAATCAAAAAATAAATATCGCTACACGATCCGCAACACATGAAATTATAAGAAAAGTATCACTTGTTGATCAAAAACTTCCTAGAAAAAACCTGTATAGACCCTCCGTTTTTAACTTTCCTAGCTAAGATTACAAAAGTTGTCAAAACAGAAATAATTGTAATGATGAATATTTTTTTATGAAAGACATTTTCAAAAA
This sequence comes from Clione limacina, assembly GCA_032362205.1. NCBI lineage: Eukaryota > Metazoa > Mollusca > Gastropoda > Pteropoda > Clionidae > Clione > Clione limacina. The sequence continues at coordinate 8,820 of JAUUEB010398864.1, forward strand.
TAAACTGATGGGGTGGAAATGATTCAATAACTTCCACAAAAGCTAATCACATGATTTCTTGTTTTACTCTTAGACATGTGCAACAAGTTTTTGGAGAGCACAAACGTGAGTGAGCGTGAGTCAAAACTTTACTGCAAACAATGTTACGGAAGGAAGTTTGGACCTAAGGGATATGGCTTTGGAGGTGGTGCTGGTGCCCTCGGCATGGACAAGGGAGAAAGGTTCGGGAACAAGGAATGTGAGATGGAGTAAGTAACTTTTTATTTCACATGTGTAATTTATTGTCATTTTAACTTTCTTCGATTTATTTTGGCAAAAAAAAGAAAGATAGATAGAAAAAGAAAATTAAATGGTTTCAAATGTCCAACATCCTCAAATTCGTTAAATAAGTTCAAAAAAATAATAGCTGATTTAATTTAAAAGCAAACTTAAATATTCTTTAGTTTGTTTATTTATTCATTCAGCAAGGCTTAAGAGATCTCAACCAAAATCTTGTATCCAATTGTTATCATAATCTGCATGTGTTCTTCAAATTCACAATTTCAAAAAAATCATTAATAATGATGTCATGATCAAATTTAGAAATAACAAACAAGGAATGGCTCTCAATGTGCCGTCTTTGGTTTATGAAAACATGCTACCATATTCTAGAATGAAATTCCATCAAAGAAGCATGCTAAAACTAAAGCCTACTTTCTGCCGTAGACACATGGACATTGCATTCAAATATAAACACAATAAGCAGTTTTGTAGCTAAGACAAAAGAACATGACCAAAAAGTAACGTGTAGACGTGGGATGACGTCATAAGTTGCTTAGATATTTCACCATATCTAGTGTTTCAGTGTATTTTTTCTTATTAAGTCAATGCAAAGCAAGAATTTCCAAAATCTTGCAACATCTTCTTATTATGATACTCATCATGTATTTCTATTTTCTCTATACAGCACCAAACCAAAGGGAGACGGCTTCTCCAGCCAAGGTTCCGGTACCAGCACTAGCACAGGTCCTAAATGTCCTCGCTGTGGCAAAACTGTGTATGATGCTGAGAGGGCTATTGGCGTGGCCACAGTAAGTGGTACTCTTCTATGGTTTTACATAACTCGAATTACAATGAAAGTTGTTAAATGACAGTTTTATCCCAACACCTTCGAAGAGGTTAAAGAAAGAATTGCACATCAAAGAATGCTCATTCAGCATACCAAAAATATTTTCGCAACTCATTCATTAATAACCGAGCTCTTTTATGTTAACTTAACAACCAGTTATTTTACTTACATCTTAGACATTGCTTGGAGCATTACAAAAATAAACCTCACAGGGTGCCTTCAATTGACAGTAAGTGCAGGGTGTGTCAAAAAGTGAACCACTTTTGAAAGCTAGTATTTTTTTTAATTACACAAGTATACCTTCTTTTTTTAAGTAATTTGGTCATCATTTGAATATGTAATTTGTTATGTTAAAAGCATATACAGTACCTTACTCATTTCTAAACATACCTATACTTAACAATATAACAAAGCTCATATATAGTCAAAAGCCGCTCAAACCAAACCTGCTTAAACCAGAATTGTGCTTTTTGAGGACAAAAATCTGACTGGTGTTAAATTCTTTATCTTTGTTTATTTTACAATGGATTTATTTTAATCTAGACAAAATCGGGCTGAAAAATCTGTTAAATCTGGTTTGAAATTTATGACTTCTTGACACATTATGTACAAGTAAATTATAAACAGTGTAATTGAATATAGTTTCATCCTTGTTAAAAAGATATTTGAACCTCAATTTTTATTTGTTACGCCCAAACAGAGTCAATTCTTAATATTGACTGAATTTTACATTATCATACTGCTCTTTACACACTTATGTTTTTTGCCAAACACATGTTTTGCTTTAACACTGGTGCTTCCCTTCGCTCGAGTGCAGTCACTATCCATCTTAAGAAGGTATTCTTTATTTATATTTTTAGTTGGTAACACGTTTGAAATTTTGAATTTTCTCTAGATGGCGCCTTTGTTAGCTTGTCTTCCGTTGATTTTTAATCTGTCTTGAATTGTAAGTGACAAAAATATTTGTAACATTTCGTACAAGTACTTGTATTAAGCATGCCTGTATCATTGTTTCTTTTCACAGCCTTGGCACAAGAGCTGCTTCAACTGCAAGGACTGTCATAAAACTGTTGATTCTACCACAATGGCCGCAGAAAAAGAAGAAATTTACTGCAAAGGTAAGTCTTTGTATTTAAGTCCCATTGACAATTATTATTGGGCAATGCTAGTCAATTGTATCTCTATTCAAAAAGACTTTAAATCTAATACCTTCATGAAAACAATTCGTAACTTGGACTGAACAGAACCCATCAATTATACTACAAATATTTATTCATTAAGCATTAAGTCTGGAATGGTCTGATTAAGCGATTTGTAGAGGTCATCAAGTGGTAGTTTTAAATGGGGGACATCCTTGTAACGATTGTCATGCAACTTGGTACTGGGTCTTGAGGTCACATCTAATTTTACTGAAAGATAAACATTCTCTACTGTTTTGTACATTGGGTGAAGTGTATGATCAGATTAAGGGCCATTGGCTCTACTTGAAATGACTGTTACATCTACAGAGTGGTATATAAATATCTTATTCACCTTGTCATTTCTTTATTGATTACCATAAAAATTCTTGCATTTACTTAAAAATTATCATACAAATATTAAGCTTTATATGAATCAAAAGACAAACTTAATATGAAAATGCTGAAGTTAGGGACACTTTTTAATTTTTATTTACCCAACCAATATACCGGGTGGATAAAAAAAACGCTTGTTTGAATCACCACTTCTCCAACAATTGTTAATACCTGGTCACAAAAATACACATACTATTCTGTCAATATTTTTCCTTGCCGTCATCAAATTCGAACTTAATATCTCTAAAACCTTTGAAATGGTGTTCATTTTTATGGTAACAATGCCACCTCACGAAAGTTGCATCAAGACGTCTGATTAGAGGTAATGTTTGTTTGCCGCACTAAGCTAATAAGCTTGACTTTTCGTAGATTTTCGGGAATTTCCTATGCATACTTTTGCACTGCATTACACTTTTAATGAACGGAAATTTTTCAAGACGTGCAGATGTTGAAAATTTATGTAGCATTCCAGTTTTTGGTTAATAATTTATATCAGTTGAGATGTTTTCCAATAAGCACTTAGGACTCATTGAAAATTAAGTAAAAGTGGAGTTTTAGAGATGTTCATCATATCAACAGTTTAGAAGATATCAAGTTCAAATTTGATAACGGCAAGAAAAACATATCGGAGAAATGGTATGTGCATTTTTGTGAACAA
>JAUUEB010398975.1:0-12158 GCA_032362205.1 Clione limacina
TGTTTTTGTTGTTGTTGTTATTCTTGTTCTTTTTCTTTTTGTTCCTGTTGTTCTTGTTGTTCCCATTGTTCTTGTTGTAATTGCTGTTGTTATTTTTGTTGTTACTTTTGTTATTGCTGTTGTTATTTTTGTTGATGTCGTTGTTTGTTGTTCTTTTGTTGTTGGTTGATATCAACTGACAAAACATTTTTTATTTATCAATTTAAGAAACTTACAATCTTGTAATTTGCGTTTTTTTTAACTTTCAAATGACGATTATGTAAAATATTCTTTGTTCAGAGGCTTTTAGATAGTGAGAAACTGTTTTGTGTTTTACCATACTCACCCCCTCCCCCTCGTTCTCCCTGACCCTCCCACTCATAAAAAATAACCAGTTTTCACACATTTTCGTTGAAATTCAAGAGGTCGTGTGACCTGCGACATAAACGTTCTCTAAGGCTGTCAGTCATTGATCATAATGCCCACTGTGGCCACATCAGGAGAGCAGTTATACTCATTCTTATATCCGTCACACGTTTTATATGCGGGCCAAATGTCTACCCACGTGACTGATCGATATACATCTGCAACAGTTACACACGTCAAGCTGAGATATAAATGTCTACTCACTTTACCTATCAACAAAAGCAAAAAGAAAAATAATTTACCAAATTATTTATCAGCTAAAAGTTTGAAGATTTGGAGGTTTGAATAAGGTATCATCGTTATGTACAACTGGAAAATTTGGATTTATTCCACTTCTATTTCTTATTCTGTCGTCTGCTGCAAAAAGCAAAAGCTGTCCCAATGTGTAATTTAAGAGGCGCTTATGTTTTTCTTAAAAACAAAATATTATTTGCTATTTTTTTCAAACTGACGACAAACTGCAAGAGAAGCAATGCCCCAACGAGAACAGGATGTATACCTGATGATGACCAACACGTTCCAGATGTTGACATTAACCTCTTAAAATTCTAGATTTGAAACAAATTATAGTATAGAGGTAGCTGAAAAAAGACGTCTAAGATCTAGAGACAAGCGAAGATAACACCTTGCAAAGCAATGTCATGATCACCTGCGACATGCTGCAAACAGGCGCATATCAGTTGCGCGTGTGGCCTTCAACATTTGGGCTTGTGTGTCAAAATGATGAATTTTGAGAAATTTAACTAGGGGCAGCACGTAAGACAACAGATGTGTGAGTTTTAATGAGCCATGTTCGTTATTCATTATAAGGAGACATATCTTTTCTTTATATTGAATGTATCAAATATTGGTATAAAACTACAAAGTGACACCAAAAGCTGTCGTTTCGAGATGTTACAAAGTTGGCGTGCCGCCGAAAATGTTTAAATTTTCAAATTATCTTTATCTTTTATAAGTAAGACTGGTTTCTATTTTCAATAATAAAAAGTGTAATTTAAGTAAAACGGGTGTATAATGTATAATTTGGAATAGCTGATGTAAAATGGTGCATTTAAGATGTTATAATTTGATGTATATTGTCGATAATAAACAGGTGTATTTTCGTAATACGAGGGCATGACTCCGCGCAAAAATCTGTAAATTAGTTAACTTACGACTTTCAGAAAAGAAATAAAACTTTTCCATAAATCCAAAGAGAAGCCCCCCCCCCTTCCCTGCGATGACCTTGAGCCAAAATTAATTTAAAAAAAAATTTGGTCGCAAATTTAGAAGATTGTCTGATATAGCATGTGTCTATATCAAGAAGACATACGAACATGAAAAAAGAACTACAGAAAATCAAACGTTCAGATCGTGTATTCTAATTTGGAGTCTATCTCTGTCCTTGTCACTTCAAGGTCTCCTGGTCTCAAAGTTTAAACAAATGCAAAGTGTAAATGTGAGAGTCAATAAATTGTCCGTTTGGCATTGTGACGTCACGTACACCTGAGATAAAGCCATGGCTCAGCAGACAGGAAATGTCTCAATCCAGACAAAGAGATACAAATAAAGACAATGTCAGACACAGATTTACTGGAATAGCAATGAGAACACTTTGAAAAGATAAAGGGGAGGTCCTGCTCTCATTTAAGTGAGGGGGGTGTAGGTTGCTTTGCCCCAACCCCTGACTCTACCGGACTTTTTTAAATTTTTTTTATTGATCCTTATGGCAAAGAAAATTGAAGTACTTTATCATACCCATGTAGATATTTTGTTTAAATTGCTTGTCCCCAAATCTATTATATCATTGATAGTAACAGGCAATACTAAAGTCTTGCATTAGAAAATACGCTTTACAATTTGCACAACTTTTATTTTAGATTATTTTGTTTTAATATCTAGTGCATGTTTTTTTCTTCTTCTCATAACAAAAGAAACCCATCAACATTTATTGACCTCTATGAAGGCAGACTTTACATAGCAATAACTTAGGCTATAAAAGAACGAAGTTCTTCGTATTTCGTATCTGTTAGATTTTAATGAGGTAATCACTAGGCATAACCGCCCTGCAGACAATGTTGATTCTGACTGTACCTGGAATAATTGACTTGTCACATTATTTAGAGTGATTTAAGTCTAGATAAAGAGAGCAACATCTGAGAATTGAGCTGGGAGCTGATAGATAATAGAGACGCTAATCATTTCTTTAAAAGACATTTTTATTTGAAAGATATCTGGAAGAGGCTTTTGAACTTTAATTTGACTTAAGTGTGTACTTGGAGTATAAAAGCTACGTATGGGGTTGTTTCATTGAATTAGTTTGGACGATTGAAAAAGATTAATATACCAGCATATTTTGGTACGAGAAGAATAGCTATTTAACTTTAAATGTATGTATGTACATGTGAATATTTGCCTCAGTTTGTGTTCATGTGCATGTGTATGACTTTGGTAATAAATAATTTAATGTGTGCCTGTGAGTGTGTACGTAATTATGTGTGTCCGTGTTTGTCTACTTGTATATTAAGTTGGCTATAAGTGTATCGCAAGAAATGTTAATTAAAGCATGTCCCACATTAGCATCCATAGATTAAGCCATTGGAGAGTGAATGCAATCATGCGGCAATGGTCAGATTCGAACTTGGCCCCTCGCACCCTAGGCTAAACCGCTTCCATGTCCGTACATGCTAGCGCACACATAGAGCGTGCTAGAAAAAGATAAAGAAAGCAAAGGCGAGATTATTGGAGGTTGGGAGGAATTAAATAAAAAGTAAAATGTCAAACATTATAACCGGTACTCACCATCATCATGGCGTTCATCATCTGAAAGTTTCATGTCGTCTTCAATATCTGCATCTAAATCTGCATCGTCATCGCTTCTGGATCCCTCGGACATTTTGTCTTTGTCGTGTCCATTGATTTGGAGGTCAAGGGGTTTGTCTGTAAATATGATAATATATTTTGCTTATTTAATATGCTTAAAACTAGTTAAACAAGTAGTTTGTACAACACAATATTTATTTTTCTCTTATCTCTCTCTCTCTCTGTCTCTGTCTCTCTCTCTCTCTCTCTCTCTCTGTCTCTCTCTCTCTCTCACTCTCTCTCTCTCTCTCTCTCTCTCTCTCTCTCTCTCTCTCTCTCTCTCTCTCTCTCTCTCTCTCTCTCTCTCACTCACCCACTCTCTCTTTATCTCTATCCCTCTCTTTTTTTTTATCACTCCCACCCTCTCTTTGCTTTTATTATTTCTATTTCGCTCCCTTTCTCAAAAAAACAAGAAAACTAGATTAGAACCAATAATCCAACTTACTGTCAGCCTCTGATGTAGGTGGTAGTCTAGGTTCAATTCCTTGTGGTGGTCCATACATCCCTAACATTGGTAGACGTTCATCTCTTGGTCTGGAAATTTTAGAAAACAATTGTTAAACTTTGAAATTTTTACCCTTTGAATCTTACCACATTCTCATTGGCTAATAAACATATATATTTTTATAATCTGCAGAATTTATCAGTATTGCGGTGTAAATTCAAACCAAAGTTTACTTAAATCTAGCGGATAGCGAATGGTCGAAACAACAAACGAGCAAAAAACTATAATAAAATTGTAACCAATAAAATCACCAAGTCACATTTCTAATACAGATAAAAGTCAGATGTATTTCCTTCAAATACCACTCATAAAACGGTCTGCTATAATTGCCTAGAATATTTCAACATCTCTCTTCACTACTCTGTTTATGGTTCTCTTTATTTGCTTTGGAATAGGAAACTACAAATATTGCTTCTTGGTTTGTTCACTGTCGATGCCTTAAGCATTCAAATACTGACAGTTATTGCATTGAGTTCATGAATCGATGAAGCGATCAAAATCCGAGACAAAGACAGCAATGACAGGGGTCACTTTCGCCTCACTGATTTTCTCATTTCTGGATTCAAACACAGCCTTAAGGAGATTTTTAAAGCTTTTCCAAGTTGAATGATATTACGAATTCGATACATTTCTTTTTTTCTTTATCTTTATTGACTCTTTTTATTGTTTATTGCTTTTATTGTTTTTGATGATGTTTGAGAGAAGGAGATATTCTCTCTTTTGATGTTTGTTTTTGGTGTTTACTTGTCTGTAGCGTGTTGGCAAACGAGTATCAAAAGATAGATGATTGGATGGAGGGTTATATAGATTGGTGAGAGGATAGGTGGATTGGATGATAGATGGAAATATGGATAAATTGGAAGATGGATTGATATATTATTAGATACTTCATATTCAACATATGGAGATGGTTGCTTGATTGTTTGATTGATGGATGTAATTTATCAAGATTTTTGCTTGATTGATTGATTTATTGATTGATTGATTGATTAATTACTTGATTGATTGGTTGGTTGATGGATTTATTTGTTTGATTCATTGATTGATCGACTAATAGTTGGAAGATGAGCAAATAAATGGGTGATAAACTAAAATGATTTAAAAAAATAAAAACAAAAAAAGTAAATGAAAACTTACCGAGGGGAGACAATGCCGGAGTCAGAGGTTGTTCTCTCTAACTTTGGTAAGCCAGCATCGTGTCTCAGTCCTAAATGAGAGGCCATTGCCATAGGCTGCATCAAATGGTGCATGCCAAAGAAGTTAGAGAATTGTGGCATGTGAGGGTATCCTACTGGGGGAAACCCATTCATCAGGGATTTGCGATCTGAAAATCAGGAAATTAAAAAGATTTAAATGATAAATAGGTTAACAATGCTGGAGATTTACATGAGATTGAGAAAGTAAGAGCCCTAGCAAAGATTATTGGAGAGATCGTTTTTGTAATGCACGTTAATACTGGCACAAAAACGAAGAACAATAGTATTTTAAATTATCATGGTGAGATAATTTGCAATATAAATCTTTGTGCTTTCCTCTGCGCTTAGGAAGTATCAATTTGACTTTATGGATATTTTTTGTCGAGATTAATTATATCAATTATTAATAGTTTGCTATTTTCATAGTCATTATTTTTGCTATGTCGCAGTATTGAATACAATTTATGCTCTCTGAGTGTTCTTTATTGCTTATAATATGTTTTTTTCCTGTTAGCTGAACTCAATAATATTTCGAAATGTGAAATTGTATACATGTAATTATACTTCTTTAACTTGCTATTAAGACAAACGACATAACGAATTTTTTCAGTCAATTTTGACATCGATACATTACACTAATACATCATATTATTAAATCGTGATATTTCGTTTTGTACCAAACAATACCGTGATATATCAAACGAATAAATCACATTTAATAAACATATTTCAACAAGAATTAAAAGGATAATTTTATACAATAGATTATAGTATAAAGAAAAATCGTTGGCCTTTTATACGTTTCGATTTGAGTGGTACTCTACCGGAGAGAAAATTATTGATAGCGTTAAGGAGGCTTATGAACCTCGAATACTTGAATGAAAATTAATTCCTTATTGATGATTCGAATAGCGAACGTCGTAATTGCATTGGAAATCAGTTCCGATTTATTTCAATCAATCTGGGATATAGAACTTGAAAAGTGAGTCAATGACTCTGATTGCTTTACTTTATTGAATAATTGTCTTTATATTCTCCACCCTCGCTCTGTTTTCCTATTGCTTTACATTTCAATTACTGATTAAAAGCTCATAGGCGGCACGATTTCTCCACTAAGATTTTATTTGAAATTAATGAGAGATTTCCGTTTCTACAACGGGCGTTGTGCTGAGTCAGAAGTGAATGAAATACAATCTGTTATAAGCACAATTAGTTGTATTTCCTGTGGTTTTCTTTCAACTTATCACTTATTCATCAATTTACTATGATAATTATTCGGAGTCAACCAATTTAGGACGGGTTCCAGATCAATGATACGCCAAATTAATGTATTAAACATTCTAAGACTTGGTCCATTAAAAAGAAATACAGTTTACATTTTTTTAAAAGGGTGAAAACAGGATCATTGAAAAAAAGTATGAATTGAAAAGGGGGAGGGGAATTGAAGGATTCTCACCCCGCCTATTAATTACTATAATTTATTCAACCGTCTTAATCAATAACGGTGATGCCTTGGTTTACGATTATTCATTGAAAAGCTAATAGTATGAGAAAGTATCATAATATTTGTTAAAGAACTTTAATTTGAAAAAAGCATAATGTCACCGAGGACCCCCCCCCCCCCGCCCATCCCCCAACCATGCGATTGTAACACTTTTAGAACTGACACTGTATATTTGTCATTGTCACTTTTTTTTACAAATTTGTACGTTAAAAATTATATTTCACAGTCCAACGTCTACACTTATAAACCATCTTTCGACCGCTGTGTTAACTGGTTCTTTAACTTTTAACTAATTACATCATTTTAACTTCTACTTCAAAAACTACTCAATTTAAGTTTTTAAAAAGAACAGAACAGCAAACGTTACAGTTTAAGTATTGTGTATTACAGAACTATTCATGATCATAGATAGATTCCCCCCAAAAAGTCTCATTCTTTTTGTCGTCACCAATAACCCCTTTGTACTCAATTGATAATTGATGGGAAACTAATGATAAAAGAAACAGACAATTGGCAACGTTTGTTTTTGTCATGTCTTTTTTCACACGTTGTCGTGCGGAACTAACAATACACCACAAATCTTCCACTTGAGCGCCGTTTCTCAACGATCTATTCTCTATTCTCAACGATCTATTCGACTAAAAAAGGCCGTTTGTTTGTGATCTTCTTTGCAAGCTCTTCAATTTGTGATATGGAGACTATTTGTACAGCCGAGAGATGGTAGAGAACTCGAATAGATGAAACCTGAGACTTCTTGATATGACAATGTATTGGACGATGAATTGTAAAGACGATAAAACTATCCTTCTTAAAGATATCTTAAGCTGGTCTTCAAAACGCTCATCCTTTTTCTAAACATTGGTTGTTGAATGGTAGGAAAACAGTGTTAACTTTTTTCTATTTTCTTTCTTAATACAAATTTGTTGCTCGCAGTGAGCGCGGATTCTTGTGGTAGTATTTGTTGTTTGAAGGGGTGGAGTGGGGCGGGTGAAATGTTTGTCAAAGTAGCAATAGCTGATGGATGATTATATTGTCTCCTTGATGAGGATTCTATTTGAAGAAGCTGTCTCCGTGTATTGATGTTAGTAATTTGAGAGTAAAAAGATTTTCTTTTTCATTTCATAGACCGAAAAAAGAGTGAATGGCCATGTTAAGGATTGAAATAAAATTTGAAAATGAATGAAGTCAAATGAAAACAGTTACACGTGACTAAGATGATTTATGACGAGGACGTGACTAAGATATGATATTTGTGATTCAGTATTGATATCACACAAATCCAGATAATTCTTCTTAGTACAAAAAGGTGAATGTGAGAGATTCCGAAACACTCTTGTTTGGAAAACATATCATTCATAAGAATAAGAACTTAAAAGAATTTTAATTTATATCGTCCAAGAAAGGCAAATAGCTTTTCCTACCTACCACAATTCAGTATCTAAATTTTGTTCAGTAATTGTCTAATACGAAAACGCTTGAAAATTAAGAAAAAGGGACCATTACAAATAAAAAAGCCCAGATAAAAAAACTATTTAAAAACAATTATAGAATACTTGTCTATGGCTAGTTACGAAATGCGTTTGTATTGTTGAAATGTATATCTTACTACGATATTCGATAGATAATCTGACCACGCCCACACAGCAAAAAAAGTTAATATAATTATAAAACAAGTGAGAAAAAACGCCATTAAATGTTTCTAAAAGAGAGGTTGAAATATTCAATGTTCGGTTATATTGACAAAGGAATGCATTACAAATAAAAATCGCTTGTGAAAAAGCAAATATTCAATAGTGCAAATTAGGCAAATGGTTGCAGAAGCAGGGAAACAGCATGATTTTATGGCATCCAATACCGCTAGATGAGCAAAAGACGAAATGATGCTTGTAATTTTTCGCTTTGCGTTTTTGCAAAGGTTCTATTGACATAACTGAGACTGTGTTTCTTTCTCTTTAGCAGACGTTATGATCTATAAATAGAAACAAAACTAGCATTTTTTGTTTCGGACGAAACTATGATTAATTTGTGTGTTTATACAAACAGCAAAAAGAGCGGTCATCGGTCATGCACGCCTTTATGAAATTATATTATTATAAATTCATATTATCAATATTAGCTATAATTTACAATTTATATTGTTTTTATTCTTATTTTTTTCACAAAACGATAGAAAAGAAATTAAGATTTTGAAACTGTCATTAATAATAGCCAATATAATATTGTCGTAACGTTCTTCTAAATCTTTTGATATAAAAATGAATATAAAGTATAACTTATAGCTAATAGCCTGGAAACATTTACGAAAAGACTTATGATTTGCGATGACATAAATTAAGATGGCCGGTGATAGACACTCGTAATAAAAAATCTTATAATGTGAGATTATTAAGTAATAGGATTTAGAAGATACATAAAAACGTTATGATTTAAAGGGCGAAGAAGAAATATATACACTCCAGTAATGGAATGCTCCAGAATGTCTCGCTAAATATAAATAATAATAAAGAAATAGGTTCAAATGCACAGTAATTATGTCTTCATAGCTTTATGATTGCAACAGTTTAAGGAAACTCTTTGATTTTTACGATATTATATTCCCTTTATGAACACGAGTTCAATGAGTACTAATATAACAGCACCAGTGCGATATAGGCATAAAATGTTCTTTTTAAAGACATCGCGTTTTCTTTGTATTATATTAACGCCAGTCTATGAGTAAGTTGTGTACGTTGTTGATCTAACAAAGAGGGAATAACTCATCATATTCGTATGTTAAGAAGAAGGGTAAGTTGTCTGTTTTGTTTGTTTTCTTATCATAAGCTTTATATAATGATATCACCAGATTTATTCTGCAAACATTCACAGACGAGATATGCCGATTGTGTTGCATATTGCAAAAGTAATCTGGCAAAACGAGAAACACGCCAAAGAGGAGAAAAAACGGTTAATCTGGAAAAGTAATCAAGATGCAGGTCGCTCTTTGCGGTCGTATTTGATGTTAAATGAACACAAGTGTAAGTGTCTTGCACATCTACAAACCGTCAACATTATTTTGCACGCACTTCTTTTTGATCGTTGTGCTTTTTAAAAGCAATTTACAAGCAAAGGATCTAGCAGATGTTAGCGGCATTTGGGCAAAGCCGTGTCTTTTTGCATCTGTAAATACAGATGTTTATGAAATGACTTGTAAAACAAGAAGGAAAAGCATCAACGAGGGTTCATCAAGCGCATGATATAATGAGGAGTGCAGTCAAAGGAACGTTTTGGGGAAACACGGGAAACAAGATGTTTTCTCACTTTGAGTGAGGCCCATACAAGGATAATCAAGGGAAATAATTAGTTTTTATTTATGGCTTTGTTTGGACTTTGGACTATCATTTTTTTATATTATGAAAGAAGAGTTATCTTTCGTCGGATAGGACATAGTCAATGTATGTCATTTGCTCTTTGGTGAAATGTTTGAAGGATTGATAAATTATTAATAATTAATAATTAATGAAAGATCGCGATCAATACAAACAAAGACGTTTCGTAGTTCAATGAGTTTTGCCTTCTTTGTTTTAGATATAACCAATGGGGAAAGTCGCTACTTGCCTTTGATCTATCTTAAATAGTATACAAGTAATGATAGAAGCATCGAATCTTCTTTTTTGGTAAAAACAACAATAATTTTGATCAATCTTAAAGAGTCATTTCCCCTTAAACAAAACAAGTGAAAAGTCTTTCTTATAATTAATTGAATCACAATTATTTTGTTCAAACAAACCATCCTACACGAAATGATTCAAATTGTTCTTATTTCCTCTGAAATAAGAATTATCCATGAACAATTACCTCTAAATAGAGTCAAAGACATTTTAATGATTCTGAGACAATGTAGTCGTTTGATCTTACGTTCTGAGCTTATCTATTTTTTATGAAGTCCTCCGAGTAGAAATATTTTTAGGACTTGTTTGTAATCTTTTCAAAGAAACTGTCATCTAATTAACAATGATAACCAGCACTCATACGATAAAAATTGTTTTAATCGTATAAGATCACTTAATGTCAAAGTCCTCTTAATGTCACAGTCCTCCTAATGTCACAGTTGGCTCTGAGTATGATATTAAGTGAATATAACTGATAATAACTTACCGTAAAATCTCTGATCATATGGATATTCACTAGGCATTTCCAGCTTTCTTCTCTTGAACTTGTCCAGCATGTCATTGTCCACTGGGTTGGTAATATGGACCCTCTTTGGTGGTCTGCCTGGTCGAGCACTGAAGAGAAAAAAGGGATTCAAAATACATTTAAATATAATATTAATTGTCCATGCTGTTTTGTAAAATATCTGTAGTATCTTACATTCAGTAACTTTAATCAAGATGCTTAGATTGACTAGAATAAAGTAGACAATTGTTCACCATACATCGACCTTGACCTTGCAGGGTCTATGATTTGTTAAAGTTTCACAACAATAATATTTCTTCTAAACATATAATGCTGGTTTCTTTGTATCATTCACAAATGTTTTTATGGTGTTTCTTTTTAAATTTACAATAATTAATATTCTTGACGCCAACTTTGTATGCATTTCTTCTTGTATTTATTTCTTTGTTATCTTTTCTTTTTGCAGTTTGTTTCAAAATCTCATTTACGATGATGATACCTGGCGGAATAAAGATTTTCTACAGTATAGTTTGAGTTTATAGAACCGAGGAAGCAATTAATCAGCCGATACAAAACACTGAATGGAATACTAAAACCAGAAGCTAAAACTGCTGTGATAGAATATGAAAAGATGGGTTTGTTTCCGTCTTCCGTTTTCAACACAAAGAAAAAAGTAAACGAAATTCTAAACGAAACAAAACAATTATTATTCATAACGTGATTTTGATACCAAGATCACATCCTTCTTTACATAAACAGAGAGGGAAATGAAATCGAGAAAATAAGAGGATTCACGAAGCTTGGAGAGAGGAAACGATTTTAGAATACCAAAATTCACTTTAATTGTCACACATAAAAATCGGATGAGACCTTATTGTATCCCGTCTCTTTGTCCATGGCGGAGAATTATTTTTATTCTGTCTCTCCTCCCTTGTCATAGTGACAGAAGTACACTGGTATCGTTTTCCCACTTGTATCAAAGGCTGATGCTTTAAGCATGAAAATTATTTAGAAGGCTATGTTGAGACGAGACAGAGACTCTTTTCTTTCACCGCATGATGCGCGACACCCTTTTACAACTGCGGGGCGCGTCCTATTCTACTATCCATTTTATTAAAAGTTGAATTTTTACAATAGCAAACGACACGCTTTTGTGAATCAAACTCGAAAAGCTGACGAAGATGAGGATTGAAAAGAAATAGAATTATCTGTCTGAATTATTTGTTATTCTTAAGAGTAGCGTTTCACTGTTTGTCATTTCTAATTTTCTCACTTTTTTCTTCTTTCATCTCGGCACGCAGGCACTCCAACCATACACCCCTCCCATGTGAAATATATTTTATTTCCCTTAGCCAGCTGAAGTATTCATTGCCATGATTGTAATACTCCTTTGGAATTGTCAGCGTTTTCGTTTCATTACTGCTATGTTACGTGGCTTTTGAACAAACAGTATGTATTTCAATTTGAATTGTTCAGTTGTCTCGACCATTCTCCCACAACATGCCCCCAATCTCTCTATCTCTCTCTCTCTCTCTCTCTCTCTCTCTCTCTCTCT
>JAUUEB010399086.1:0-12158 GCA_032362205.1 Clione limacina
TCTTAATCAAAATAAACAAACCAATTATGTGTTAAAGGTACTTATTTCAAATACAAATTACTCCACCAAGTATGAATATCTTACATTGATATTCATTTATTCTGGGTTTTTGTTGATGCCCATATATTTGGTTTTGTGTTTTCTGTTCTGATTGTATCTGCCTAAGGGGGTCTAAGGTATTGAAAAACCCTGTACTTTGTACTTGGTGTTGTATTGATTGGTGGATTCCGTAATAATAATCTCAGTTACATTAACAGACAACTCAGACTTGTTCATTGACAAATGGTAGACTATTATAAACATGCATCTCTTAATGTCAAAACACAGCAGGTCAGACCATGTACATTTCAGATTATTTAAATTATAACCCAATTGGGACATGAACATTCGATCTTCCCCCTCAGAGGTAAGCCCAATATGTTTGGCTCACTTAAAAATCATGCCCTTGATTGTAGATACAAATTTAATATTTCGAAATGGTTCTTTAAATATTATGTAAAAAGTATATAGTTTTATCTATAGATGGCTCCACGCAAGAACCGGATACTTACATTTCTATAGTGATAACAACGGTTTTTGTTCTTAAAATGGTTTTAAATTCTCTAATATGCCAATCACACCCCAGGCAGTGTTTACATGGATACAACGGACAGTACATCTACATATGTTACAGCTTGCTCCGTATTTGAGGAAACAGAGAGAAAAACCTTTATAAAAGCTCTACATGATACACGTATGTCACTTCCAGAACAAAAGAGAAGTCGGCAAGTGAACGATAACATATTATACTTAGTCAGTTTTGTTTGTGGTTTTGAGTTTCTGCAACAAACCAATAAGTGGTAGATATTCACTGTTGGGTATAAGCAAATGCTTTTGAGCTTTTGCAAGAAACCGACAACGTAAATATGCGTTTCTTCCAGTGGAAAAGTAGTTATCCGATTGTTTCAATGACCATTACTTCTAAACTAATACAGCTCAAGACTTTAAATCTACAGCGGTGTTAGTGTAGGTAACCGTGACCTACAGTGTATGTAGTGCTATTGTATATATCCGTTTTTTGTAGATACCAGGTTCTTCCATGGAGCTGTCGACATAATGGATGTCATAAAAAAATATTTGTTATTTTTTTTGTTTTTATCTTTCAATCGATTCAATAGGTCGAATGAAGTAACCTTGTTTTGAGATTAATTTGCGTTATCAAATTCCTTTTCCTTTGTTATTCCCTTTACCCATCGTGTGGTCACTTACCGTCTTTAGAAGGAAAGGGTTTGATGAAGCAATTCAAAGGGCTCTGTCTTTCATCCCAAAAAATGTTCCTATGAAAGTCATATAACAAGTCCCATACTCTTTTAGTATAAAAAACATGAATTTCGAAATTTGATATCAATTAATTACCAAAAGGGACCATCGTGATAATGCTCTCCAACAAACCAAGCATTAAGGAAACGTGTATACATAATGCATGGATGTCAAATCATGTCACGGATTAACAAGACAATATTATAGTGTTTCCATTAGCTTGTACCATCCCACAGGCACATTACTACTAACAGCTGTCAAACTACATACTGCCAACATAATACACGAACTTTCGTGAGGATTAACGTTTAGATGTTAAAAATGAAAGTTGCGTTATACATGGAAATACTGAGTTATGGTTATTTAAATATAAAATACATTTCTAAATCGTAACTGTCTTTCCAGTTTAGACTTCGAAAGTAGGAATAATTTCAAGTTACACTGTATCATAACTACGTTTTAGTCAATTAAGTATGAATATTGTCAACAAAATGAAAGGAAGAGGCTCAGATTTTATAACGGGACTTGCCTCAATCTAATTAGATTTAGATTGAGGCAAGTCCCGTTATAAAATCTGGATATGTACTTACAATTTTAAAACTAGTTATTGCTGGTATAAAAATGATAAAACATATAATTCCAATAAAGGACACTTTCAAAGAAATACTTTAGATGGACGTATCGCATGCTAATATCCTCATGATCAAAATTATCAAACTTAAACTTTGAAAAGAGAAAAAAAAAGAATTAACGGACCACAGACATACACAATTGATATTATTATATTTATCTTCTGCCTGACTTTGAGATGTGACATACAAAATATGAATAAACAAAGTTGAACATAAGAAATTGTTTCATCAACTAAAAGAACATAAATATATAAAGTGTGTCTCTGTTATTTTTAAGTTACTCGAGAAAAATGTTATAAAACAGAAACGTTACTATTTAAACGTTTAACTAATTTGATATTTTCAAGTTGTATAGAATTATGTATTCTTAAGAACTTCACACCCTAAATTATCCTAAAGGACCAATACGGGTACATTATGGAATATCATTAAATCACCAGTGAGTCCAAAATGTGTAAAGATACGTTATTATTTTAGCCACCACATGACGCTGTTACTCTGTCAGGCACGGAGACAACCAGATTTATAGCCTCGTACTTAATTGCTGCTCTGTCGAGTAAAGACTATGTTGTTTTTGTCAACTTCCGACAGCAAACATATTCTCTTTCAAACCAGAAATTGGGATTACAATTAAATACCATCCGGTTCTTCGTGCTATCGCTTGGATTCTTTAAAGCATTATTCAAAGTCATTATAGGGAAAAACTAGAGCACGTTTTTAATCGGTAGTCTCCCATGACCGGAAGGAAGTCAAGAGGGGGAAAGTCCGAGAACAGACTAGACTGTTCCTCTGTTGAGGAAACCACTAATTAGTTTAGTTAATGAGTTGGCTCTTTGAATAATCAATAACTAAAACTCTCGCTCTAATATAATCAAATGTTGAAAAAAAACAATGGAGAAGAAGGGACTATATTAACAATGTTATTTTCGTTCATGAGCAGAGTTTGTTGTGCTATTGTTCTTAAGAAATAATTCATTTACATGAGATCTTAAAAAAGTAGTCATTTGTACAACAGCAACAACTGTAAGCAATGAAGATTTGGAGGCATTATTTTGAATCGAAAATTAAATTGGGATCATTACACGAATACAAATACAAAGTATAAGACACACTCGCTTTGCGAAACCTCAACATGACTAGCATTGCTTCAATAACTAGCTTCATTTTTGTTGAAGAATGCACTCAATTAATTCGTCAGCACGTCTTGTGTAGTAACATGGTGGTATCTTTTATTCTCGTATTGAATTCCTCAAGAGAAAGAAGGTCATACATTTTAGTATGCATTATTGTATTCAAGGGTAGAAAATGTAATTTCAAAATGTTTACTGTCAAATAGCCTCAGTCTAGAAACGTTTAAGGTGTTAGAAAACGTCTTTTCCGGTCCAATTATATTAACAAGGGGCGATGGATTAAGGATTTTTCTTCAACCCAATGACTCAACTGTAATTTGATTTGTATGAATGGTATATCTGTCAGCATTAAATTAAACTTAGTACTTTTTTTTACTTAGAGTGTATTTTATCGATACATCGAAGTCACCAACACATTAAGGGTAAATTTACTCGTACAGGGGTCATGCAGTAATCGAATTACCCGCTATTAACAAAAATAATTACACAATCAACTTTAATTTTTCGAAAACCATTTAACATTTTAGGTACGTTTGTGTGAGTATTCATTTGTGTGAGTTGACATTTTAATTGCCCAGTTTACCATCTAAAAGTATGATTAAGACATATGGGTGTGTATGACTCACAACGTTGAGGTATGTTAGTTCTTATCTTAGTATAGTAGTTACAATGTTAGAATTAAGAAAATCAGTCCTCATACTATAGTTATTTGGGAAAAGCTAGTCTAATACGTGATTTGTTTTTGTGCTCTGGGGTACAATTAATGAGACGACGCTTGTATGTTGCTTTTTAAAGGGCCACAGTTACTTATACCTTTGTTGTAAGCCTTCAGCGTAGTCACCCAGATTTATACTGTAAGCTCACATATGATCTACTAGGAAAGGATCAAAATCAGTAAAATGGAGATTAACGAGACGCTTTTATCTTTGGAATGCTTGTACTTAATGGTATATTTGAAAATATTGATATCATTTGGTATCGAGTTGCCAAACTCTTACCCTTGTAATATTGATAGCAACATATACTGGATGTTTTTATGACGAGGAATCAAACTGAATAATTTCGTCCATAACGAGTATTATTACTCTTTGGACTTTCTGACGACGTAAATAGGTTGAACAAAAACAAACACAAATCATACGAATACAGTTGTTACTCCAAAGTAATTCTTAATAAACTATAACAGTATGCTAGGAAATTGCTACAATTGCTGAGGTCAATATCATCATCTGAATGTCTGAATGCCAATTTCATCAAAAGAAACAACTTTCCTACTTAAAATCGATATCCGTCCCTTTTCTGTTGACCTCCATTAGCCCGATCTCTACTGCAATTTTCAAAATTATAGCTAACGGCTACTGTCACGTGATCTTTGATAATAATTTTCCTTACGTGAAGTCCTATCACATCTCAGACTTCCATCGTATTTTTATTCGCCGCTTCATCATAGCAGACCCCTTCAAATGCATTTCCACTATGACTGGGTGAATAATTTTGGGCCTACCGGTTAAAAGTCCTTTGGCAATTTTCAAGAAGCCAAGAAATTGTCATCTTCTGATAAAGCCAACGTTTCCTAGGGAAAATATGAGGTGTCTGTTGATGAATTTTAATGTCAGCTCAGAGAGGGACATGACAGCGCTACAAGCCCCTAATGGCGCAAGCTTCAATATCGGGATATTTAGTGCTAATTAGAATAATTATATTCTGGCAAGTCATCTCCACAAGAGGCTACATGTCCTGCTTGGAAGTATATTTGAATTTATCAGAAGATTTTTTTAATATAAAATAATATGCATACTTTTTTACTCACATGATTATAAATGGGAGATATAATGTCTTGTCCATGGCTTCATAACAATCTTTAGCATCCCCAAGTAACATGCTTGTGTTGTTTTACAACATGGGGAAACAAACAAACAACCATTGACTTATTCAAATTATTCCAAAAATAACCCTCACTAAACACAGCGAGAACCTGAGAAGTAGACATTCTAAACAAATGGAAATTTGACATCTGATCTGGTGAGAGACATGAACATCCGCTAGATAAATAAACAAAACTTCACAATAGCGGATTTTTTCAACAATTAATCATATCAAAATGTCAACGTTTCGACTTTTTCCCGAAAAAAAAGATTCCTTGTGTTATGACCTTTACTAATATCACGCAGGACTTGTCGTCAATGGCGTACCAAATTAGTACCAAATATCCCAAAATCACAAATGTTCAGCTAAAGAAGACACATTGTTTGATTGTGCCACCAAGTCTGGCTCCCAGAAATGCCTCTATTTGTTAACCGTCCAAATCGAATTTAATTAGTGCGTCTTCCCCGTTAATTAATTTATTTCGTGTTTTTATATAACGAGAAAAAACAATTTACCAATATATAGCTTCCAAACAAAAGTTTGGCCACAATCCAGTGTCAAAATATTTTCGAGGGATGGGCTCCTTTTCGATGACAATTGCTCGAAAATATGTTGACACTGGATTGTGGCCGGCGTACAAGGATCTATAGGTATGTTGGTGGTTTGGTTGTATTGAGGTAATACGCTATTTACTATGTATAAACATACGTTTAGTATCAGTCATCATTATTTTCATTGCCCTTGAGGTAGGCACATGCAAGGAATTTGATGATTTATTGTGATGGTAGGGACAAGAATTGTCTGAAACGTGTGTATACTTAGCCAACAAATTGATAAGTTGTCAAATGCATCCGTCAAAAACATTTTTAACCGTAAACAAATTGCAAGAAAAGGTTTTGGTACCCCTCTTCAAGATTACCCCATTTTTTAAACAGCGAGATGAAGTTATGGCAAACGCAGTTTCATGATTTATCTTTTCTCTATCCTTTTCATTATTGAAACACCTGCTCAATAGATCGGCAATGATTTTAGTTGATATATTTAATAGTTTTTAAATCTGGCTGCACTTATCATACAAGAACAACAATGACATAACTTTCCTCAAAACGACTTGTTTCGAAAATAAAGCGTGTTTCTTTACAGCAATGCATTCAGTGTATATGTAGCAAATATCGGTTCAAATTTCCATGAGGCAATGACAATGTGACACCCGATCTCAATAAAGAATAGATCGAGAGTCTCGTCAAGGTCTGCAATTAGGTGTGAATCTCGGGAATCCCGCAAGTCAGACATATTTCTCGTGCATCAACGCTATTCTGTCACCTTAGTTCAATGTCTATGAGGCTAGGCGAGTGTCGAGAACAGATAAGTGTACATGTTGGCCTGGCTATAAACAATAATTTGAATATGCTTGCATTGATCCGTGAACGTAGCTTGATGTAGATCTGCCATCATTTCTTTCAGAAGTATTTGAGATGGAATGATAATGAGAAGCCACCACCAAGTCCAGAATGTTGTCAGGACAGGCAGCAGACATTAACATATTGAGTGATCAGTGATTGGTAGATTATATAAAGGTTGATATGAGCATTCGTAATCTGCAACAAGAGTCGGTCTGTACATACCGTTGACAACGGAAGTAAAGAAACGACGGGTTACACATTATAGCATTTGATAGTCACTGACTCTATGTTTGAATACCGATACAGACTTAATTGAAGTTATTCGAAATATCTCTTTGGAATTTCACGATGGCAGGCGTTAAGGTGTAATGTTACTATTTAAATTAAGGACAATGTCAACGGAACAATATTGTAGTGTAATACAGATTATAGCCTTACAGAAGGCAATCAAGACTTGTTCGGTGGTTTAAAATATTATCAATATTGTAATCTTACTTAAAATGCAACAACATGAGTCAAATATTTTGATTAAAAGTGATAGGAAATATGTTTAAAAAATAAGGAAAGTTGTGTTTTTAAGAGAAAACAGTTTGTTTACTGAACACTAGATATGTCAGGTACGCTACTGAAAATTCAAGACTCCCAATTGTGTTTAATGTAAAGTATGTTTAGCAAAAAAGTGTCAGGTATAAGAAAAGCAAACGCCAAAAAGGGTTGTTACTCTTGTATGTAAGCTATGTTTACCCAAAATGTCAATATTTTAGTAAAAATATATAGTAATTTATTCGGATAAAATAATATTGGTATTATACCTTAAGGGGTTATACCACCAGTAAATGTCTCTTGGATTTGTCTGTTTTTAGGACAATTTCTAACTTGTTTTTTTCGAAAGATAATGGCGAATATGAATCATGACGAAGCCATGCAGCAATTACAGTTTTAGTCAATAATATTGGTTGATGTTATGTTGTTTAATTTGAATTGTGTTATCCTTCCAGTTATTGTTTGAAGTAAATATTTGCCATATGGTCTAGAAGTGAGCTTTAGCAAGTCATTAACGATAGTTTATTTTTTGCAAGATGCCGAAACAGTTATGTTATATGAACTGTTTCACGAATCTGTTATGAAGACCTTTAATGAATAAAGTTTAGTATCCATGCTATCAATTCAGTCGTAAGATATAGTATGATATTGTATTCACATTCCGCAATGATATTATATACATACAGTGCCAAAGCAAATCATAATATATTAGTCACTAGTATATAGATTATTATCATTGGTGACCTAAATCTATGTTCGAAAGATTAATGCCTGATTGGTTGATGTTTCCGTTTATTGTACCATATGGGAAACAACTGATATCCTCTGAGAGACCAGCTTATATGTAAATGTATGCAGATCACTTACTATTTGTATTTGGATTGGTGTTATAACCGTGTCATGTTTCTACGATGTATTAATATTTCATGACTATGCACCAATGTACTAAGCGGAAGTTAAACCGGGGTGAACAAATCATTATCATGGGTTGAAATATCGTTTTTTTTCTGACTTTCCATTGATTATCTTCATGATAATAGGATGCCTTTGATTGTTATATGAGACGTGTTGCAGTATACACAAATGTTGAGATAATTTTGAATTAATAGATTTCTTGAACATGAAAAAGAATCATTTTGGATGTCGTGAATTAATTGTTAAACAAAAATCATAATCCTTTCGAAACACCCTAATTAGAAAAGGTAGACGGAATGTTGATGAGTAGATATGGCATAATTATGAAAGATAAAATAACAGGGGTAAACATAGTAAGTAGTTTAATTATCCTGTCAACAATAGAGTATCTTCA
Organism: Clione limacina; assembly: GCA_032362205.1. NCBI lineage: Eukaryota > Metazoa > Mollusca > Gastropoda > Pteropoda > Clionidae > Clione > Clione limacina. Next base: position 8,183 of record JAUUEB010399086.1, read on the forward strand.
GTTGTCAGACAATATATAACTTTAAATGTCGTCACTATTCAACCACGTTATCACGCAAAGCATTTGTTTCTTTTTTACATGTAGAAAAGTTAGAATTGTGAGTTTTGTATGTAAAATCTACAAATATCGCAATTTCGCTAATAAGAAAGCTTTTTTTCCAAACGAGATGTTTAGCATTTAACACTTTATGGACGTTAATCTATGACAGATAAACAACTAACAACATGTGAGGGAAATGTTATCTCATGTAAAATTAACAACTTTAGTGACGACTTATTTTGGAATGGGAAGTGAAAATTCCTATACGCGTTGTAAATTACCCATGTTTAACAGATTCACGATAACACATACATACAGACAGTCATATTCACACACACACAGTCGGACAAACACATTACGATTACACGATCCTACACATGTTCCTATGAAAAAACACATAAGCCAGTCCATGTCACCTTTTATTAAACATTGAAAATCTCTACCCACATTGTACATGTTAGTGTAAATACCACTGTCGACAAATGGAATGAGAAATACATTTACATATTGATGTGTGGTTGAAGGTGAATACATCAAATCTTGTCTAAGACACACGTGATATACACGATTTATTTCAAGGAATTGTGAGTAGATTTCAAGGACTTGTGAGCAGATGGGCTTAGTCATAGAGATATATTGTCAGAGTCATAACATCTTGATAAGTCCTGATGTGAGAGACGTTGTAGGATTGAAGGCCGCTCGGACATATGGTAAATTGTAGCCTTGATAAGGCATGAACGCCTACTGCAATGTCGACGGTAGGACACCAGGCCATGTTGTATTAGTGGTAGATGGCTTCTTTGTCCAGTCACCGGGAAGATTGACATTAGACGGATAACTAAAGATACTCGAGGATTTGGTTGAAAACAATCAGTCTTTGAGTCAATATTCGTAATAGAAACAACGATAATAAGGTGAGATAGGCCGGGCAGTTTTTGCCACAATGAACATAATTCAAATTTAATGTTTCAAATTGTTATACTTTCTTTAAAACAAAAGTCAAGTATTGTATAACAAAGTGACAATCATTTTGTAAGAGAGTGAATAAATAAAGATATGAAATATTAATGGAAAATAAAGAATAAAATACTATTTTTAGTGAATTTATAAAATGGCGTTTCCAACCATGAGTATCGAGGGGGGCAAGGGGAGGCACTTGCCCCCCCCCCCGGGATTTTTGAAAAGGTGTAGATTTTTTCTCCAGGATCCTTTAAAATGCACCATTTTGTAACATATTTTTAAAATTGTCGGGGCCAAGCCCTGATTTTACCATAATTATACTTTATCACCATTAGAAATATAATTGTTAAGTCATCAGACGTTCTAAATATACACCTTTTCATTTAAATGATTTCAAATTCCCATGACCATGACCAGTATTATAGATAAACCCTACCGAAAAAAATTCCAAAGAACAAAATAAAGCACCCCTTTTCCAGTACTAAAGATCACAAAATCAAAATTTGCATTTTTTACTGTTTACTTACATAATTAAGGATTTTAAAGTCACACTGACTCTTGTTATCAAATATGGGAGGAATGTGACAAATCCCTTGGTCATTGTTTATGTTTAAAGATCAACTTGTTATTAAAAAAGGTTTTCGTTGATGGCAATTGTGGGTTATGAATATATTTCACATTGAGTAGATTACATTTTAACAACAACTTTTTAGTCAAAGCTGTATACTGTATGTAATAAGTACTGATTTAAAAAAGCGTTGTTTACCATAACGTCTCGTATTATCATCATATCTATATGTTATACTTTAAATAAATAAGAATAGATTCCTTGCTTTGCATTTTCTTTTTTAACTCCTGGCATTGTTTAACAATCCCTGATTCCTGAGATACCGCTACGCTAATCAAATAATGCAATCACTGCAGGTATATTTATATGTGTCTACAAGATTTATTGTATCAATTCCCTCCTTTCCATCTCCGGTCAAATAGCAGGAGATAAATCCTACACCGGACGTGAGCAACGGATATTGCTGTGATTTGACCACCCGAAGAGTGCCGCGTTGTTGTCCGTGTGCTAAGACACATTGCTTCGACGAAATGGTTTATTGGTGCCAACCGAAGGTCAGTGATAAGTAAGGGAGTTAACACTGTCCACAGTGATATAGTCAGTAGAGCCGAATGCATCAAGCTAATTAAACTGGAACAAAGTACTACGTACCTACACTGCTATCATACATATTGCTTTATCTTATTTCACTAGACCTTTGTTTATGTAAACACGGCCTTATAAAGACAAGTAAGCCAGTAAGTAGCCTGTGCATCTATATTGATGCATTCTGGTCTTGTTCACAAATGAGGTAAGGAAACGATATTTAGCATATTATTTGATGGAATTTTGCATCAGATTCATTTGACGTTCTAAAGAAATATGTAAATCGCAATCAGTTACTATTACCATCACATGGTTCTCGAATATTTCTTGCTACGAAAGAAATGGAAGGATATGGTATATTATTGTAGTACCTTTCATAGATCAGCCTTTTAAGATATTTGACAAACCTAACAATTTGTTATCGTTTCAAAGGGAAGAGTGCTCGCTTGATTGTAGCAAGCTGTCATTACATAACATACGGTCAACAACATCCTAAGTTCTTGTTAGGTATTGACAATTAAATGAATAATTAAATACTTTCAAGAAAGAAGACAACCTTTTAGAGCTTAAATGGAATCATAAAGAGAAAAATTCAATTATTTTGTCTTAATTTCCTTTTGTCTAACATGAAGACTGGAACATAGTCATTACAAAAATGTGTAAAACGGATTTAGTTAACGTCTCCATCATCATTATTATAACCAGTCGGGCATGGAGCAACTTGATTTAATAAGCTGATGTACGCATGCTACGATACATTTTGAACATGGACACTCACAATAGAACTTTCAAGAGGAATCGTGATATTTTTGATAAAATGTTGCCGCAAAAATGCATGCTTTGATTTTACCGAACAAAGGGCCATCATCTGAGACTTCCGTTGTCAGACTGACTTCCGGCACTGACTGACTCCATCATAACCTACCTTCATCATGTTGGTGACTTATGACACGTGTTGAAACATTCCAAATAATAACAATTGTCGATAAGAATAAATGCTAATTATGATACTGTCGATTTTAATTGGCACCTTGACTTTATACATTTCGGCTATATAATAAAATAAAACAAAACTCATTATCTATAGTCTCACTTTCTCTGATTGTTGAATTATTGTCTACATTCTGTCGGTCTGTGCCACATACATTCTATGATGTTTTGTAAAATACAACTTAAGAAATGCGCGGCACTTTGTATGTGTTTCAGTTATTTCTGGAAGATTTCAGCATTTTGTTTCATACATTAAGAGTATAAACCATATATTTGTAGGGAACTTCACCTTAATAATTGCAATATATCACAACAATACGCTAAACATAGTTTAATTCTTAAGTTAAAGGGAGATATGTGTACAACATAAAAAAATAACAAGTGTATTCATAACTTGTTACTGTTATTCAATACCTACAATTGTATTTAATAATATTGCCAATCAGAACACAAAAATTGCCAAATATTAAATGGTTATTGTAGTTTGAATGGAATAAAACAGGACATTTTATGAAATTCAAACTGAAGTCGGATCCCCTCAGTCTCGTTTCTCGACATTGTTATACATTGTTGTTGTGTCTATTATAAAATGTTTTCGTCTCTGCTGCCGACAAAATCCTTGACTACACGCTTAAAGATGCAACTGTACTGGATTACTGGTCTTTGCCCGTGGTTGGAAGACGATGCATTCGACACCATCTTCCGTAAAACAATCGACGTCACCCATTAGCTAGTCGATACCAACTCGACTGGTTTGGAACATACTATGCTGGGGGTGGTGTGGGCTGTCTTGGTGACAAAGCATGCCTGAACTGGAGCATGAGCGCGATGAGG